>JAFNEN010000986.1:0-162154 GCA_019343175.1 Oedothorax gibbosus | reverse complement strand
AAAGCCCCTCTTTTTAAATTAAAATGGGGAAAAAAAAGGATTTTTTAACCCAATTTTCGCGTCTAAATTAAATTTTTTTAAAGTGAAAAAATTGGCTGACTTACATATTCTAAACCATTTTTGAAATTGGGTTCCATTTTTTTAAAATTTTCAATAAAAATTTTAAAAATATTATCTATTATAAATCCTTACATTTTTTCCAATTTTAAAAATTTTTCTAACCTAAAAAGGGCAAAAATCGAGTTACTGAAAGTTAATAGATCTTATTATTTGAAAAAATTTTGGGTAGAACAAAATTTTTTAAACATGAAAATAAGGGACGTTTAATGTATGAACATTTTGGTATCTTTTAAAATAAAAAATCCTTAAATTTCTTTTAAAAAATAAAAAATTACTTTGAAAAAATTTTTTTCAAACAAAAATTAATTTAATAAAAGTATTCCACTAAAATCAACCAAAAAAGTTGGATGTATCACATTAAAAGAAAATTAATAAGCATTAATTTTTAATTATTTTATTTTAAAAGGATACTAAAGGCTAGACTAAACCGTTTGGTTAACCCAAAGGATTTGGCGCCAAATCAAAAAATGTCACCCCGTAAAAATGGCAACAAACCGGTAAAAAAATGTCATCAAGTCTGTTGTCATCTTGAAATGACAACAAATACTTACATAAATACCACTCAAAACTTAAAATGTCTGCTGAAGAGAACTGCTAAATGATTTCCTTACTAAAAATTATCATGACATTTGCGATTGTAGAGATATTTAAAAAAAAAAGATAATCAGAACGATGACAGAAACTGTACAGAAACAGCTTATAAACAAAGTAGCGCATATAAATTATCTAAAATACAAACAAAATATATATGAAAAAATACTAAACTGATTTGATAATTATAAAAAGGGATAATTTGAAAATTTAAAAAGAAAAAAAACTTTTACGAACCAGGAAAAATTCATTAAATTTCATACTAGACTTATAAAAATTGTGGAACGTTAAAATGCCAAAATTGATTTTTAAAAATAATATTTATTAAAAATCGTAAAGCATATAATTTATAAAAGATTGGTATAAAAATAAACTTCACAATAGATTATCTATATTTAAGATTTAAATGGATTGACATTTAGAAATTAGCAATGCAAAAAAAAAAAAAAAATCGCCAAGAGTTGGTATAATACCAATTTTTCGGGATTACCAGATTTGGCGAAAAATTGCCAGACATGCTCCTTTAAGTTAACCAATATTTCAATAAACAATGAACAAGCGCAGCGAACCTGGATCGCGAAGTGATCCAAATGGGCAGTTCCGTGGGTTGGCGAGCGACAGCGAGCAAAGGGCGTGCCCCTAGTATTTATATAATTTTACAACAAAGCATTGATGCTACTGCATCCCTCTTGACTTCAAGGCTATGGCCCTGGAGGAACACGACAACAACAACAACAACATATTATATTTAAAAGTTTAAAAAAGATTTAAAAGCATTAAGTAAAAATAAAAGTTAAAATAATGAAAACCATTGATTCAAAAAGGCAACAGTACATATAGATAATAAACTAACATTCTTTTTATATTATTTTATGGTTCATTGCCGTAAGATTTGCAGAACAAACAAATATAAGCTTAGCATCTGTAAATAGTCGCATACGATTGGCAAATGATCGCGTGCGCCAATGACAACTCGCCTACTGACATTCAGAAGTCGTACGGACGTCGCTTGATGAGGATAACTCTATCTCATAGTCGGTCGAAATTGGTTTCTTACAATGTTTGGCCGATGACAACTACCTTGTAAATTTAATATAACCATTTCTGCAAACAGTATTAAAATTTCCATAGAAAGACCAACACAAAATATGAAAAATATTCCAGACATATCCTTAATTGAGAGAGCTTCAATTCCAGCATTCCACATCTGATTATTTGTATAATCAAGCTGATTCTTAAAACTAACACGTTCAATGATATGTTTAATGATTCCAGCACTCACAAGTCGAGAAATAATTCGATTCAATTTTCTTTTGCAACAGAACTTTCGGTTGATGGTGATTCCAACATAAAATGTCGTCAGGAAATCTTTGGAAACTAATATGTTCTTGGACGTACGTAAGTCACTTTCTAGAAATGCTTGAGTCCCGAATACAGCTGTGTTTTGATCAATCAGATCTCTAGCATGGCCTGCATCAGTATAATACCACCTGTTCTTTACAATAGCTTCACCGAGCTCTTGCAAATGTCTCTCTTCGGTAGCGAGGAGGAATGGTGCATTATTCGAACCTGCTGCTACAAAGAATTGATGGGTTCCTCTCTTAACCGCTTCGGAAAGTTCTCTGAATGTTTCGATTGTTTTTCCCTGTTCTTGCACAGTCAGGAAGGACAGAAGTCTTCCTCTGTAGCAAGTAGACAGCACCATCGAGAAAAAAGACCAAAGCACTAGCTGAGTTTTTACAGATGACGAGTTACCTTTCCTGATTGCAAAAGACTGCCCTAAAGTGTGGGCAGTGAGTTCAAGAGCGATTCTTGCATATGAGTGCTTTCTTTTGAAGATGGCCCATAAAGTTAATGACATTATCTATATATATAATACTCTTACATGGCTCCCAAATTTAATATATTTCTAACTCTGAAAAGTCAACAATGGAGTTACTGAAAGCTTTATATAAGATTCGTTATTAGTTTGAAAAAAAAACACTTTAGGATAGAATCAGTAAATTTTACTTTAAATATGCATAATATTAGGGACGTTTAATGTATGAACTTTTTAGTATCTTTTTAAAATGGAAATTCCTTTAAAAATTCTTTAAAAAAATACAAAATAAATACTTTGATTTATTTAACACGTTTTCTTTCATACATAAATTCCAATAACTTAATGAACATATAAGTCGTTTCAGAGGGATTGTCAGTCCCATAGAGCTAATGCATTAGTTTTGGAATCACAACTTCTGCAAAAGTATTGCTTTGCCATGTTAGCCCTTTTTGCCAAAGTATGGGAATCAACATAACATCGAAATGAAACAAATTTGAAACGAAAATGTTAGTCAGTTATTGAATTATATATTTTTGAAGTTTTAAAATGTCATAAGTGTACTGCAGATGGCGACACTTTTTTAAAACTTTGTCAATTAATAATTAAATAACCAGGCGTTATTTTCTTTTTAATTTTGCTTTAAATTAATGTTATGATGGTTCCCAAACCTTGTGAAAATCGGATAACATGGCAAAACAATTCTTTTGCAAAACTTGTGATTTCAAAACTAATGCATTAGCTCTATAGGACTGACAGTCTCTCTTCACGTAAAATCATCCAAAACCAAGTTGGATGTATCCCATTAAAAGAAAATTTATAGGCATTAATTTTTAATTATTTTATTTTAAAAGGATACTAAACTCTAGACTAAACCATTTTGGTTAACCTGGAGGACCATGTATGGATTTGGCGCCAAGTCAAAATATCTCACCAAAAAAATGGCAACAAACCGGTAAAAAAATGTCGTCAAGTCTGTTGTCATCTTGAAATGAAAACAAATACTTACATAAATACTACTCAAAACTGAACATCTCTGCTGATGAGAACATGAATAATTTCCTTACTAAAAATTATCATAACAATTGCGATTGTAGAGATATTTTAAAAATAGAAAATCAGAACGATGAAAGAAAATGGACAGAAACAGCCTATAAACAAAATAGAGCATATAAATTGTAAACTAAACTAAAAACTACACTCCTCGAGGCAAAAGTCCATTACTGGGCCAAGGCCTGCCGTGCCCATTTCTGCTTTCGTGACTTCGAGCTCTGGGATGCTAGGCATATGTCCCGAGCCTCAAGCGGAACCCCCAGTGTTTAATTCCCAATCATGCTTGGTACCAATTTTATCGACTCACTCAAGGGAAGAAAGAATGGGTGACCCAGTGGCCACCATTCTTCCTTCCCTTGGGAGGAAAGAATGGGTAAACCTCGCCCAATCTGGGATTCGATCCCCGGACCTGTGGGGTGGCAAAGCGAAGCACTACCACTAAACCACTGGGCCTCGCATATAAATTCTCTAATGCAAACAAAATACATATATAAAAATAGTGAACTATTTGATAATTATTAACGAGGGATATTTTGAACAATTAAAAAGAAAAAAAAACTTTTACGAACTAAGAAAAATTCATTAGATTTCATACCAGACTTATGAAAGTTGTGGAACGTTAAAAAGCCAAAATTGTTTTAAAAAATAATACTTATTTAAAATCGTTAAGTATATAGTTAATAAAAGATTGGTATAAAAATCAACTTCAGCATAAATTATCTATATTTAAGATTTAAATGGATTGACATTTAGAAATTAGCAATGCAATTGCTAATTTCGCCAAGAGTTGGTATGATACCAATTATTTGGGGTTACCATATTTGGCGAAAGATTGCCGGACATGTTCCTTTAAGTTAACTAATATTTCAATGAACGGTGAGCGAACGCAGCGAGCCTGGATCGCCAAGTGTTCCAAAGGGGCAGTTCCGTGGGTTGGCAAGCGACAGCGAGCAGAGGGCGTGCCTCTTGTATTTATGAAATTTACAACAAAGCCTTGTGCCAACGGATGCTACTGCATCCCTCTTGCCTTCTTGGCTATGGCCCTGGAGGCACACGACAACAACAACAACAACGAAATATTATATTTAAAAGTTTAAAAAAAGATTTTAAAGTATTAACCAAAAATAAAAGTTAATGCAATGACTTTAGAAAAAATAGTTACCACACACACACACAGTGATATTTATATTTAGCTAATGTACGTAAAATGATCCACAACCATTGATTCAAAAAGGCAACAGTACATTGTCGTAATAAACTAACATTCTTTTTATATTAATTTATGGCTCATTGCCGTAAGATTTGCAGAACAAATAAACATTAGCATAGCATCTGTATATAGTCACATTCGATTGGCAAATGATCGCACGCAGAAGTTGTCCCGACAACTCGCCTACTGACATTCAGAAGTCGTACGGACGTCGCTTGATGAGGATAACTCTATCTCATAGTCGGTCGAAATTGGTTTCTTACAATGTTTGGCCGATGACAACTACCTTGTAAATTTAAATATAACCATTTCTGCAAACAGTATTAAAATGGCCATAGAAAGACCAACACAAAATATGAAAAATATTCCAGACATATCCTTAATTGAGATAGCTTCAATTCTAGCATTCCACATCTGATACTTTGTATAATCAAGCTGATTCTTAAAACTAACACGTTCAATGATATGCCTAATGATTCCAGCACTCACAAGTCGAGAAATATTTCGATTCAATTTTCTTTTGCAACAGAACTTTCAATTGATGGCGATTCCAACATAAAATGTCGTCAGGAAATCTTTGAAAACTAATATTTTCTTGGACGTACCTAAGTCACTTTCTAGAAATGACTGAGACCCGAGAACAGCTGTGTTTTTGTCAATCAGATCTCTAGCATGGCCTGCATCAGAGTCGAGTGGTAAATACCACCTGTTCTTTACAATAGCTGCACCGAGCTCTTGCAAATGTTTCTCTTCGGTAGCGAGGAGGAATGGTGCTTGATTCGAACCTGCTGCTACAAAAAAATCGATGGGTTCCTCTCTTAACCGCATCGGAAAGTTCTCTGAATGTTTCGATTGTCTTTCCGTGTTCTTGCACAGTCAGGAAGGACAGAAGTCCCCCTCTGTAGCAAGTAGAAAGCACCATCGAGAAAAAAGACCAAAGACCTGAGTTTTCACAGATAACGAGTTACCATTCCTAATTGTAAAAGACTGCCCTAAAGTATGGGCAGAGAGTTCAAGAGCGATTCTTGCATAGGAGTACTTTCTTTTGAAGATGGCCCATAAAGTTAACGACATTGCAATCAGACATCCCACGAAGCTTATCCACAATGACAAGGGAAATTGACGGAAATATGCGTTCTCGGATCCTTTGGATGTCGCCCGTTCGATTGCAAAACTCACAGGAGCTGCTCTATTAGCAGTACTGAAGTCGACGGATTCCATTCTCTGTGCTGTTATTGCGAGGAATCCGCAAGCCAAGTCTGCTTCGCCTCTGTGCACCATTCCAATTGCACCAGACCAGGACCCGTTAATAAGGCGGCCGAATTCTAAATCTTCTGGAATGAGCAATTTGTAATTAAGGCCCAGAGCAACTAATAATTCTGTTAGAATCAACCATTCTTGAACACCGAAAACATCTAGGAAGGCAACTGTTATGTTGGGTAAATGTTTCATGGTGCTTTCATTGATGTCTGGACAAACTTCTTAGTTGGCAACGCCATAAGGAGGAAATGTAACAGTTGTCCAAAAGAAAATAGTACTTTTGCTGAAATTTACGATGAAAAAGCTTAACAAAATTATTTGCATTTTGGGACAATGAGTTTCTTAGATTATACATATATAGGCTCTGAGTGAATTTTACCTAAAATGTTATGAAACTTTTTCTTTTTCCACGCATCGAACAAGAGAATTGTATGTAGGTGAGTTATAAGAACAAGCTTAGATAATATATGGTATGACAGTCAAAATTATGATCTGAAGAATGTGCTGCATCAGTGCATGGAGAGCTTCGCAATTTCGGTGGCTATGAGTTAGGATTATGTTCCCCCTTTTTACAAAGTCGATTTAATCGAAATTTTTCTGCATACGTAATGAGTTCTGTTATTCGTCTAACATATAGATAGTCAACACCTGTTTTTGATTGGCTACGTTACTTGAATTACTGTCTATTGATCTATTTTTCAGATATTATATAAAAATTCCAAGTAATCGCAAGCTTTTAATGACTTTACACAATCACTTTGTGCCACGAAACGTGACATAATATTGACGATAATATTGTTTGAAGTGCAATTCGCTTTATCAACAAAAAAGTATTTACAAAAGTAAAATCAATATTTCGTTTTACTTTATACAAATATTTGTTGAATTTACAAAAGTTTAAGTGTCGTTAATATCTTTTCAAAAATATGTAATGTTTACTCATTAACGAATATTGGCACGAAAATTTTAAATGACAAAATAAGCAAAAAAGATTATCTAAATAAACACATTTATGAAACAGCAAGCAAAGCATTGAGCTCTTTATATACAACAAATTAAGTTCACAAAAAACTATTGTTTTCAACTCAAAGTTAACTTTATTTTTCGGTAAGGAAGGTATTAATGGTGTTCACCAATCTTTAATAGGTTAATATGAATACGTTTTTCGGAAAGGGCGCGTTTTGTCCTGACTAAAGTTTAACTTCGCTAACGTACGCCCTTTTAACAAGACAATATTTATGTGTGATCCATCAGGGCTTTTCAATGGGAACAGGCAATTAAAAATTGGTTGCTGATTTCCAGGGATTAGAAAAACGCGTTATTGTAACAGTTACTTTTTTTTGGTAGCTCCGAGTAACGCCGTTAGATTTTTAAGAATATAACTGTAACTTAGTAAATTTTAGCGATAACGAAGTAATGTACTCATGCCGCTGGGAGGGGTGATCAAAGCCCCAGAAAATATCTTCAACTTTGTGCATGAAACATGAGAGGATTCACGAAGGAAACAGCATAGATTACTGCCGCAAATAGTTTATTTGTTGGTAAATATGTTATATGTTTCGACAATTCTAAAGCTCGCCTTCTTCAGATTGCTGATACATCTGTTTCAATTTTGGTTAAACCTTAATGCATTTAGGAACTTGACTTTTACGAAGCTTACCATAGGAAGGGTCCTAAAAATTATCACGATTTATAACCAGGGGTGTGACAAAAAAAAAGTCAAAATCGCATCACGTGATTAAAGGACGCCCCCGCCCTAGGGCTTTTAAATGTGAACAGGCAAATGGAAATTAATCGCTGATTACCTATGGAGGAGGGGTGATCAACACGCCATCATTAGAAGCAACATCTCCCCCCCCCCCCTCACTGATGTCAACACGACTTCTTATATTCAGAAAATATCTCCATTTTTGCGCATG
Organism: Oedothorax gibbosus; assembly: GCA_019343175.1. Lineage (NCBI taxonomy): Eukaryota > Metazoa > Arthropoda > Arachnida > Araneae > Linyphiidae > Oedothorax > Oedothorax gibbosus. The sequence goes on along the minus strand of JAFNEN010000986.1, from coordinate 154,182 downwards.
AAACATGAGAGGATTCACGAATGAAACAACGTAGATTATTGGCGCAAATAGTTAATTTGTTTTTACAAATTTTACACGTTTCGGCAAGTCTCAAGCTCGCCTTCTTCAGATTACTGATTCATCTGCTTCAATTTTGGTTAAACCTTTCTAGCATTGGGGAAATTGATTTTTACAAAGCTTGGTATATACTTTAAATCCACAATAACTTAGTTAATTCACCCAACGTGCCAGAGTTCTCTGCAATTTGGAAAAGCCTTATAGCAACAGATTAACTGTTCCGTTTTTCTCCCCTCCATCTCTAAATCTCGTTTCCGGATATTATGTTTCACAACTTCGAGCCTTCGACGGTTAGTTTGTGTTGTGTATTTCTCCAAAGAAGGCCAGCTAGAGACTTGCCGGAACATGTATAATTTCAACATACAAACTATTTGCGCTAATAATCTACGTTGTTTCCTTCGTGATTACCCTCGCTATTTCTGTTTTTTAAATTTCTTACTAAATCCATGTCCTTATTCTTTTTATAAAATATAAACTTAGCTTGTATAAATAAATATTCCTCAATATTAACATTTCATTGCATTTTTAAACAGATAAAAACAAGTAGGTTTGTAACAGAAACTGTCACTCAACCCGCTTCCACACAACATTTGTGTTGAACAGGAAAAAAGTCGCCAAACACAATATTAATTCTATTATAAACATTTACAGTATAAATTTGGATAGATGCCAGCAGGACACCAGCCTCTCCCTTCAGCGATGCCTTTAGGTACTGTAACTTCTGTGCTGGTGACAAGTTGTTATCGTGGATAGTAGCTTTAAACAAGTCGTGGAACCCCAACCACTCCGCCAGCTTTCCTGTAAAGGTGGGGCACTCGATACGTGGCAGCCGGACAGCAGCACTTAATCCATTGGCATGGTTGTCACTCGAAGTAGGCTGGGCAGCATTCGATGTCAAGAGACCATCAATAGAGATTATAAGTTCGTCTAACCTGTTAAGTTCACCATGGAATTCCTGTTCAGTTGTCTCGTAATCTGTCTTCTCGACGAGCGCCAGCAACTCTTCGTACAGCGTTGTGACACTGCCGACAAGGGTAGTTGCCTGTTCCCGGTAGTGCTTGAGGCGAACGATCTGCGCTGTCGTGTCACCCAAGGCTTGTACGTTGTTTGTCAATCTTGTTACCTGTCCCTTTAGGTACGGTTTCCGGGTAGTCAACGCATCCATCTTAGCTCTCGAATCGTCTTCCAATACTTGAGACTTCAATTAAGTCCCTGTTCGGGCGCCAATGAATGATTGTGATTAGATGATGAGAGCTATGTATGTTTGTATCCGGGAACACAGGAACATCACAAACTTGTGGTAAAGATTAACGTTTATTAGATTCGAAACTTCATATTAAAATCAACTTAACAGTAAAAAGGGTTAAAAGTTAACAAGAACAAAGTTAAAAACTTAATAGCAACTAATTCATATATGGACACATCTTCCACCGAACACCTCCAAAAACACGACACGCCTCCCCCTTGCAGCCACAGTCTAAAAGATTTTCGGAAGAATGTTCAACAGGGAAAATTCTGACAGTTGGTCGAATGCAGAACTCGCACTTAGGCTACCCTCACTCGCAGGACTACTGAAGCGTCTACCTGAGCTGCTTACTCGTGATGTCGAACAATATTAGTATTTTAGAATAATGGTATTTTTTCGTAGTATTTTTCTCCTTAAAGTGTTAGCAACACTGGCCATTATGCCCCCTTTAAAAATCCTCCATGCGCGTCCCGTCGTTAGCATTGGAGGTCACGTGACAACCAATCTAATACTTTAATTATGATACCCATGTTTCATTTATTTTATTTCGAAAATTCAATAATTATATCCTCAATAACTATTCAATAATTATTATCGTTTGCAAAAAATTAATTTTTATTTCAAAGAATGCATATGTAATATTCCTCTATTTTGAATATAACCATAGATATCATAATTAAAGTATTCGATTGGATGATCACGTGACCTCCAATGCTAACGACGGGACGCGCATGGAGGCTTTTTCGGTAGGCATAATAGCCAGTGTTGCTGCCACTTTAAGGAGAAAAATACTACGAAAAAAATATTATTTAATTCTAAAATTACAAAAAAATACTAGAAAAGGATTTAAAGTCACTATAAATATTCCAAAATGCAGCTAGTATTTTTACGATATTTTTTTGTAATTTTAGAATAATTCTAAAATAAATTATAAAATTAAGTTAAAAGTTTAGTTATAAAGTTTAAAGAGCATATTAGTATTTTAGAATAATTCTAAAATTACAAAAAAATATCGTAAAAATACTAGCTGCATTTTGGAATATTTATAGTGACTTTAAATCCTTTTCTAGTATTTTTTTGTAATTTTAGAATTAAATAGTATTTTTTTCGTAGTATTTTTCTCCTTAAAGTGGCAGCAACACTGGCTATTATGCCTACCAAAAAAGCCTCCATGCGCGTCCCGTCGTTAGCATTGGAGGTCACGTGATCAGCCAATCTAATACTTTAATAGGGTACTTGACTGCATCGCCAAAATACCTTCCAATATTATTTAAATTATAGTTGAAAGTCAAAAATAACAAATGCATGTAATTTTTTTGCGAAATAAATCTTTAAATTATTAAAAAAATCATTTTAAAAAGGCATTTTTTTCACGTGATCATCACGTGTTCACAGACACAACGGTTTGGCTGACGTCACTTGTAACTATAAACAAACCGGCGTGATGTTTTTTGTTTTCTGATTAAACTTGATTTAATCTAATTTACTCTTGAAATAATAAATATTGAGATAATGTAAGGCTTTTTACAGAAGCGGATATTTCAAATTTGCCTAAAATCGATTCCAATGTGGTGTTTCAAAGTTTGTTTATAGTCACTAGTGACATCACAGATACCACGTGACAGCCAGGAAGCGTTTTCGGGAGTGATTTTTCGTCCTAATTTTAAAATTTATTTTTCTGCCTTTTTATGGGGTATTTGAAAAAAAGAAAAAAATACGGGTCTAATATTTTTGGCATAAGAATATTTTAAGCCAATAAAAAAAAATTTAGTCAAGTACCCTATTATGATATCTATGAATATAACCGAAACATTTCACATCAACATACAAACAGAGAATCTCTTAGTGAAATATAGTTGACGTCATTTCAAATGGATTGATGTCTCAAAAATAAATTTCTTTTATTTTATTGTTTGAAAGAATTAAAGTTTCTCGAGTGATTGTTGCGAATGGCAATGGTGTTTTAATTCTAATAAAAATGGCTTCTTATGCTTTATAAATGAGCATTAAATTTTTCAGTTTTTTAATAATTTAATTTCTCTGAATTCGAATTTTATTCTAAGATTTTCAATGTCTTCTAATTTTGATGCGCTGAATTTTTTGACGTATCACACTTGCCTGTAGCATTTGTAGTTTTGCCTATGAAAGTGGGTGACGGACGGACAGACGGACTGAACGATTATAATACCTTCCATTTTTTACGTTATAAACGTAATGTGGAAGCTAAAATTAAAAAACGATTTATAGATCAAATCAAATTCAGAACCATTACGGGTTATCGGTACAAGCCTATTGTAGGACTGTTATTTCTTATTTTTACACAAACTTTACAAAACCTAAAAAAAGAAACGCGCTAACAGTAATTTAATAAATTAATACGGGTCGACTTTTTTAACTAAAATCACCTTTTTAATGAATTTTCGAAAGACTATTAGATATATTGATAGGAGTACGGCATAATTATACAAACAATGCAACTAGCTCAATGTTTTTGTAAATAAGGAAATAATTAGGCCCTATACTTTTAAACCTATGTACTAATTTTTCCCCAAATTTAAGCTTATAGTTTATTAGTACACAATGTATTTTCACAATAATAATTTTACTTTAAACGCAATGCAAATAACGAAATTATCTGTGATCACATAAAAGACTTCTAAAACACTTCATTTTAAGTTTAAAAATACAAAAGTTTGAGGTAAAGCTGTTTGTGAAGTGTAAACGAGAACTCAGTGCGTTTATTAGTTATACATTACATTAAAATAGTAACTTACCTTAAATATTGTTCTAAATTACGAGGCTAATTAACGATTGCATTACAAAATAAATGAAAATTGATTTATCGATGATTGTGAAGATTTCTTCTTTCTGTGAATTATGAATGGATTATGCTATAAAATTTTATTCATTGAGAGACAGATTATAGACAAAAGTTTCTGGTACGGCTTCTCTATTTTATTCAAAAGTTGTCAAACATCAGCAATATATATTTGAATTAAAGATGGCTTAAAATTCAATGAGAGCGAGTGACATCGTTTCTCTAAATCAAAGTGCCCTGTGTTAATTAAATAGGAGAAAAAACGATTTTCTAAGCCACATTTCGCCGGTTGAATTTAATATGTTTTCAAGTGATAAACGTGGCTGACTTACATATCTCTGTAAATCCTTTTTTTGAAATTGGTTCCACTATTTTTAAAATGTTCAATAAATAATTTTACAACAAAATATTATCTATATATAATACTCCAATAACTTAATGTACATATAAGTCGTTTCAGAGGGATTGTCAGTCCCATAGAGCTAATGCATTAGTTTTGGAATCACAACTTCTGCAAAAGTATTGCTTTGCCATGTTAGCCCTTTTTCCCCAAGTATGGGAATCAACATAACATCGAAATGAAACAAATTTGAAACGAAAATGTTAGTCAGTTATTTAATTATATATTTTTGAAGTTTTAAAATGTCAAAAGTGTACTGCAGATGGCGACACTATTTAAAAAATTTATCAATTAATAATTAAATAACCATGTGTTGTTTTCTTTTTAATTTTGCTTTAAATTGATGTTTTGATGGTTCCCCAACCTTGTGAAAATGGGATAACATGGCAAAACAATTCTTTTGAAAAACTAGTGTTTTTAAAACTAATGCATTAGCTCTATAGGACTGACAGTCTCTCTTCACGTAAAATCATCCAAAAACAAGTGGGATGTATCACATTAAAAGAAAATTTATAAGCATTATTTTTTAATTATTTTATTTTAAAAGGATACTAAGGGCTAGACTAAACCATTTTGGTTAACCCAAAGGACCCAAAGGATTTGGCGCCAAGTCAAAAAAATTTCAACAAGTAAAAATGGCAACTAACCGGTAAAAAAATGTCATCAAGTCTGTTGTCATCTTGAAATGAAAACAAATACTTACATAAATAATACTTAAAACTGAACTTCAGAATAAATTATCTATATTTAAGATTTAAATGGATTGACATTTAGAAATTAGCAATGCAAAAAAAAAAAACTTCACCAAGCGTTCGTATAATATCAATTTTTCGGGGTTACCAGATTTGGCGAAAAATTGCCGAACATGCTCCTTTAGGTTAACCAATATTTCAATAAACAATGAACGAGCGCAGCGAGCCTGGATCGTGAAGTGATCCAAAGGGGCAGTTCCGTGGGTTGGCGAACGACAGCGAGCAAAGGGCGTACCCCTAGTATTTATGTAATTTTACAACAAAGCCTTGTGCCAACGGATAATACTGCATCCCTCTTGCCTTCTTGGCTATAGCCCTGGAGGCACACGACAACAACAACAACAACGAAATATTATATTTAAAAGTTTAAAAAAAGATTTTAAAGCATTTAAAAAAATAAAAGTTAATGCAATGACTTTAGAAAAAATAGTTACCACACAGTGATATTTATATTTAGCTACTGTGCGTAAAATGATCCACAACCAAAGATTCAAAAAGGCAACAGTACATTGTCATAATAAACTAACATTTTTTTAATATTATTTTATGGTTCATTGCCGTAAGATTTGCAGAACAAACAAACATTAGCATAGCATCTGTATATAGTCACATACGATTGGCAAATGATCGCATGCAGAAGTTTTCCCGACAACTCGCCTACTGACATTCAGAAGTCGTACGGACGTCGCTTGATGAGGATAACTCTATCTCATAGTCGGTTGAAATAGGTTTCTTACAATGTTTGGCCGATAACAAATACCTTGTACATTTAAATATAACCATTTCTGCAAACAGTATTAAAATGGCCATAGAAAGACCAACACAAAATATGAAAAATAATCCAGACATATCCTTAATTGAGAGAGCTTCAATATCAGCATTCCACAGCTGATTCTTTGTAGAACCAAGCTGATTCTTAAAATTAACACGGTCAACGATATGCTCAATGATTCCAGCACTCACAAGTCGAGAAATAATTCGATTCAATTTTCTTTTGCAACAGAACTGTCGGTTGATGGCGATTCCAACATGAAATGTCGTCAGGAAATCTTTGGAAACTAATATGTTCGTGGACGTAGCTAAGTCACTTTCTAGAAATGATTGAGTCCCGAATACAGCTGTGTTTTGATCAATCAGATCTCTAGCATGGCCTGCATCAGTATAATACCACTTGTTCTTTACAATAGCTTCACCAAGGTCTTGCAAATGTCTCTCTTCGGTAGCGACGAGGAATGGTGTTTGATTCGAACCTACGCGTGCAAAGCATCGATGGGTTCCTCTCTTTACCGCTTCGGAAAGTTCTCTGAATGTTTCGATTGTCTTTCCCTGTTCGTGCACAGTCAGGAAGGACAGAAGTCCCCCTCTGTAGCAAGTAGACAGCACCATCGACAAAAAAGACCAAAGCACTAGCTGAGTTTTCACAGATGACGAGTTACCATTCCTGATTGTAAAAGACTGCCCTAAAGAGTGGGCAGTGAGTTCAAGAGCGATTCTTGCATAGGAGTACTTTCTTTTGAAGATGGCCCATAAAGTTAACGACATTGCAATCAGACATCCTACGAAGCTTATCCACACTGACAAGGGAAATTGACGGAAATATGCGTTCTCGGATCCATTGGATGTCTCCCGTTCGATTGCAAAAGTCAAAGGAGCTTCTCTATAAGCAGTACTGAAGTCGACGGATTCCATTCTCTGTGCTGTTATTGCGAGGTGTCCGCAAGCCAAGTCTGCTTCGCCTCTGTGCACCATTCCAATTGCACCAGTCCAGGAACTGTTAATCAGGCGGCCGAATTCTAAATCTTCTGGAATAAGCAATTTGTAATTAAGGCCCAGAGCAACTAATAATTCTGTTAGGATCAACCTTTCTTGGCCACCGAGAACATCAAGGAAGGCCACTGTTATGTTGGGTAAATGTTTCATGGTTCTTTTATTAATGTCTGCACAAAGTTCTTAGTTTTCAACGCCATAAGGAGGAAATGGAACAGTTGTCCAAAAGAAAATAGTGCTTTTGCTGAAATTTCCGATGAAAAAGCTTAAAAAAATTATTTGCATTTTGGGACAATGAGTTTTTTAGGTTATCCATATATAGGCTCTGAGTGAATTTTACCTAAAATGTTAGGAAACTTTTTCTTTTTCCACGCAATCGAACAAGGTAATTGTATGTAGGTGAGCTATATCAAAACAAGCTTAGATAATATATGGTTTGACAGTCAAAAATATGATCTGAAGAAAGTGCTGCATCAGTTCATGAGAGCTTCGCAACTTCGGTGGCTATGAGTTAGGATTATGTTCCCCCTTTTTACAAACTCGATATAATCGAAATTTTTCTGCACATGTAATGTTTTCTGTTATTCGACTAACCTATAGATAGTAAAAACCTGTTTTTGAATGGCTGCGTTGCTTGAATAGCGGTCTATTGATCTATTTTTCAGATATTATATAAAATTCCCAACTAATAACAAGATTTTAATGACTTTACACAATCGCTTTGAACCATTAAACTTGACATAAAGCTGATGATAATATAGTTGCATGTGCAATTCGCTTTAGGAAAAAAGAAAATGTAATTACAAAATTAAAATCCATATTTCGTTTTAGTTCATACAAATATGGGCGAATTTTTCCAATCTTTATTATCTTTTCAAAAATTATCTTTTCAAAAATATCTCTATATATATATATGTTATAATATATATATGTTAACTCATTAACGAATATTGGCAAATAAATTTCCATGACAAAATAAGCAAAAAAAAGCTTATCTAAATAAACACAATTATAAAACAGCAACCAAAGTATTGAGCACTTTATATGGAATAAATTAAGTTACACGAAAAACTATTGGTTTCAACTTAAAGTTTACGTTTTTATTCGGTAAGGAAGGTATTAATGGTATTCACCAATCTTTAATGGATTAATATGAATACGTTTTGTTGAAAGGGCACCAGTCGCAAACTTAACTTCGCTGATGTAAGCCCTTTCAACAAAAAAATATTCACCTGTGATATATAAGAGTTTTTTAATGTGCACAGGCAAATGATTTCCAGGAATTAGAGTAACACGTTACTTGTAAGAGTTACTTTTTTTAGGTAACAGCGAGAAACGCCGTTAGAGTTTTCAGAATTTAACTGTAACTTAGTTACTTTCAGCTGTAACGGAGTGGAGTAAAGAAAATTTTCTTACTTTTCCGTTACTACTCATGCAGCTGTTCATGGATTTTTTCGGCACAGTTCAACGTTTAACTCAAATTTTATTATTGAAAATTTAACGTTGAATTTTCGTTCTTAACTTTTTCCGATCATCCCTACTTCTTTAACTTTGGATCTCTTTTTCCATTTTTTTTCTCCAGAATTGAAATTTTTAAAATTAACTGTAAGCAGCCACTTTTCGTATAAAGTAACTGTAACTAGTTACTTTTCATATTAAGTAACTGTAACGAAGTTACTTTTTAAAAGAAACTTTCCATTCCCTGCTGATTACCTATTTAGGAAGGGTGATCAACACCCCATCAAGATATTAGAAGCAACATCTTCCTCCACCCAGGCTGATGTCAACAAGATTTCTTTATTTGGATGCCATACCAAATCCCTGTAATTCTCTTTATGAATTACAGACTTAACTAGTATAAATAAATATTTCTCAATATTTCCATTTCATTCCATTTATAAACAGAAAAAAAAATAATAAACGATCTATAGAGTAAATCAAATTCGGAATCATTACGGGATATATAAGTAAGAGCCATTGTATAACTATTATTTCTTAATTTTACACATAGTTGATTATTTAAAGGTACGTTCTAGCAAACTTATTATTATTTTATTTTTTATGTTTTTTAATTTTGGAAATTAAAATTGCTTGCTTCATAAGTTTATTCCAAAACAAAATATAAATGAAAATCGATTTATGGATGAGTATGAAAATTTATTATTTCTGTGAATTATAAATGAATTATGTTATAATATTTTCATTGAGAGATTATAAACCATGTTTTTGGTACGATTTATTTATTTTATTAAAAAACTTTTTAAAAATTAGGAATTTATTTGAATTAAAGATGGCTTAAAAGCTAATGACACTGAATGACGGCGGGTGTCCAAACCAAAGTGCCTCTGTGTTAATTAATTGGGGGAAAATGTTTTTCTAATTTTAAGCCATATTTCTTCAGCTGAATTGAATATTTTTACAAGTGATAAATGTAGCTGACTTACAGATCTCTATAAACCCACTTTTTGAAATGGGTTCGAATACTTTTAAAATTTTCAATAAAAAAATTTACAACGAAATATTATATTTTAAAATTTTTTAAAAAGTTTTTTAAAAGTATTAACAATTAAGTAATTATCGTAAAATTGAAGCTAAAGCAATGACTTTCTTAAAAATAATTAACCTGGGGACTTTTATATTTAGCTACTGTACGTAAAATTATTTAAAAAACACCGATTTTTAAACGCAACAGTTCATTTACATAATAAAGTAACATTCTTTTTACACTGCCTAATATCGAAACTGTCATGAAGTTTCAGTAACCTAGTGGCAAATTGCGCAACTCCCTTACCGATTTTAAGGGTACGAATCGCCATTGTCTCATTAAGCGATAATAATGAAATAATAAATAAGAAAGTAAAAATGGTAAAAGAAAGAAGTAAAAAATTGAAAAAGTGTAACCAAAAGTAAGAAATTTGGTTGAATTACTTAATTTTTTAATGGTTCATTGCCGTAAGATTTGCACAACAAACAAAGATTGGCTTAGAATCTGAAAAAAAGGGGCATATGATTGTTAAATGAAGTTATCCCGACAGCTCGCCTGCTAACATTTAAGTACGGACGTCGCATGATGAGAATAACTCCACCTCACTTTTGGACGAATTTGGTTTCTTACAATGTTTGGCCGAAGTAACCTTGTAAATTTAAATATAATCATTTCCAGAAGCAGTATTAAAATAGCTGTAGAAAGACAAACACTAAATAAAACCATTATTCCAGACACATCCCTAATGGAGAGAGCTTCAATTCCAGTATTCCACATCTGATTCTTTGTATAATTAAGCTGTTTCTCAAAAATACTACGTTCAATGATATGCTTAATTATGCCGGCACTCACAAGTCTAGAAATAATTCGATTCAATTTTCTTTTGCAGCAAAATTTTTGGTTGATGGCGATTCCACCATGAAATGTGGTCAGGAAATCTTTGGAAATTAATATGTTCTGGGACCTATCTAAGATACTTTCTAGAACTGGCTGAGACCCGAGAAGAGCTGTGTGCTGGTCAATCATGTCTCTAGCATGGCTTGTATCAGATTCCATTCGTAAATACCAATCGTTCCTTTCAATAGCTTCACCGAGCTCTTGCAAATGTTTCTCTTCGGTAGAGAGGAGGAACGGTACGTTGTTTGAACCTTCAAATGCAAAACATCGATGGGTTCCTCTCTTGACCGCTTCGGAAAGTTCTCTGAATGTTTCGATTGTCTTTCCCTGTTCTTGCACGGTCAGGAAGGACAGAAGTCTCCCTGTGTAGCAAGAGGACAGCACCATCGAGAAAAAAGACCAAAGCACAAGCTGAGTTTTCACAGATGACGAGTTACCATTCCTGATTGCAAAAGACTGCCTTAAAGTGTGAGCAGTGAGTTCAAGAGCGATTCTTGCGAAGGAGTACTTTCTTTTGAAGAGGGCCCACAAAGTTAACGACATTACAAAAAGACAACCCAAGAAGCACATCCACAATGACAAAGGAAATGGATGGAAATACGCGTTTCTGGCTCCCATGGATTTTGCCCGTTCAATTACAAAAGTAGAAGGAATTTCTCTATAAGCAGTACTGAAGTCGACGGATTCCATCCTTTTTTCTGTTATCGCAAGGTGGGCACAAGCCAAGTCTGCTTCACCTCTGTGCACCATTCCAATTGCACCAGTCCAGGACCCGTTAATAAGGCGACCAAATTCCAAGTCTTCTGGAATGAGCAATTTGTAATTACGGCCGAGAGCAACTAATAATTCCGTTAGGATCGACTTTTCTTGACCACCGAGAACATCTAGGAAGGCCACTGTTATGTTAGGTAAATGTTTCATAGTTCTTTTATAGATGTCAAACTACTTAGTTTGCAACTCCATATGGAGGAAATGTAACAGTTCTACTAAAGGAATACCTGCTTTTGCTGAAAGTTCTGAAACTTCGGACGTAAAAGCTTAAAAAAATATTTGCATTTTACGACAAAGGGATTTTTAGGTTATGCATGAGTGCGATTTTTCTTTGTCCATGCAATCGAACAAGGTAATTGTATGTAGGTGAGCTATCAAAACAAGCTTAGATAATACATGGTTTGAGAGTCAAAAATATGATCTGAAGGAAGTGCTGCATCAGTTCATGAGAGCTTCGCAACTTCGGTGGCTATGAGTTAGGATTATGTTCCCCCTTTTTTCAAACTCGATATAATCGAAATTTTTCTGCATATGTAATGAGTTCTGTTATTCGCCTAACCTATAGATAGTAAAAACCTGTTTCTGAATGGCTACGTTACTTGAATAGCTGTCTATTGATCTATTTTTCAGATATTATATTTAAAAATTCCAAGTAATTGCAAGCTTTTAATGACTTTACACAATCACTTTGGGCCACGAAACGTGACATAATGTTGACGATAGTATAGTTTGAAGTGCAATTAGCTTTATCAACAAAAATGTATCTACAAAAGTAAAATCAATATTTCGTTTAACTTTATACAAATATTTGTCGAAGTTACGAAAATTTCAGTGTCGTTAATATTTTTTAAAATATGTGTAATTTTAACTCATTAACGAACATTGGCAGGAAAATTTTCCATGACAAAATAAGCAAAAAAGCTTATCTAAATAAACAAAATTATGAAACATCGACCAAAGTATTGAGCTCTTTATATAGAATAAATTAAGTTACACGAAAAACAATTGGTTTCAACTTAAAGTTGACGTTATTTTTGGTAATGAAGGTATTATCCTTAATGGATTAATATGAATACGTTTAGCTGAAAGGGCGCTTTTTGTCCTTTCTAAACTTTAACTTCGCTGATGCACGCCCTTTTAACAGGACATTATTTATGTGCGATCCATCAGGGCTTTTTAATGGGAACAGGCAAATAAAAATTGATTGATGCTGATTTCCAGGGATTAGAAAAACGCGGTATTGTAACAGTTACTTTTTTTTAGGTAACTCTGAGTAACGCCGTTAGATTTTTAAGAATTTAACTGTAACTTAGGGAATTTTGGCGGTAACGAAGTAATGTACTCATGCCGCTGTTTAACGATTTTTTCAGCACAAAAAATTTCAAATTTTTTTAATCAAAATTTCACTTTTATAGACATTGAATTTTCGTTCTTTTTCCAATCATCCCTATTTCTTTAACCTTGGGTCTCTTTGAAAACGGTAAGATTTCTAAATTTTCATTTTTCTTCTGATTTGAAATTTCTAAAAGTAACTGTGATTATAGTTACTTTTTGTATAAAGTAACTGTAACAGAGGTTTTTTTTAAAAGAAACTATAAAATCTCTGGTGAATATCTGTAGAGGAGGGGAGATCCAAACCCCCCAGAAAATATCTTCAACTTTGCGCATGAAACATCAGAGGATTCACGAAGGAAACAGCACAGATTACTGCTGCAAAAAGTTTATTTGTTAGTAAACATTTTACACGTTTCGGCAAGTCTGAAGCTCGCCCTCCTTAGTTTGCTAATTCATCTGCTTTAATTTTGGTTAAACCTTCTCGCATTCGGAAACTTGACTTTTGAGAAGCGTAGCATATACCTTAAAACCATAATAACTTAGTTAATTCATCCAACGTGCCATTCATCCAACGTTCTCTGCAATTTGGAAAAGCCTCATAGAAACATATTAACTGTTAAGTTTTTATCCCCTGTCCTTTTAAACTTCGTTTCCGGATATCATGTTTCACAGCCTCGCGTCTTCGACGGTTAGTTTATGTTGTGTAATTCTAAGAAGAAGGCCAGCTAAGTCCCAACGCTGCGTACGATGTCTGACCGACGATTGCGTTGGGTGCCAAATCAGGTGTCAGCTCGTCACTTGACTGTGGTTCTAAAATACGACGCCCGTCGCCAATAGCGCTGGTGTAGCTCTAGTGCGACGATAATTCAAATTAAAACTAAAAAAATGTCGTACTAAATCCATGTCCTTATTCTTTTTATGAAATAAAATCTTAATTTGTATAAATAAATATTCCTCAATATTAACATTTCAGTGCATTTTTAAACAGAAAGAAATTAAGAAACGATTTATAGATTAAACTAAATTCAGAACCATTGCGGGCTATCGGTACAAGCCTATTGTAGGACTTTTATTTCTTATTTTTACACAAACTTTACGAAACCTAAAAAAGAAACGCTAGCAGTACTTTAATAAATTGATAAGGGTCGACTTTTTAACTGAAATCACTTTTTTAATGTTATTTCGAAAGACTATTAGATATTTTGTTAGAAGTAAGGCATAATTCTTTACACATGCCGACACAACTAGCTCAATGTTTTAGTAAATAAGGAAATAGTTAGGCGTTATACTTTAAAACTCTGTATTAATTTTCTCTTAAGTTTAGGCTTATAGTTTATTAGTACACAATGTATATGCACAATAATAATTTTACTTTAAACGCAATGAAAATAACGAAGTTATCTGTGATTACAAAAAAGACTTCTAAAACACTTCATTTTAAGTTTAAAAATCCTAAAGTTTGGGGGTTAAAGCTGTTTGGGGGTGAAGTGTACGAGAAACTCAGTGCGTTTATTAGTTATGCATTTCATTAAAATATTAACTTAACTTAACTATTATTCTAAATTACGAGGCTAATTAACGATTACATTACATTACAAAATAAATGAAAATCGATTTATCGATGATTGTGAAGATTTTTTAATTCTGTGGATAATGAATGGATTATGCTATAATATTTTATTCATTGAGACACACACACACAAATTATAGACAAATGTTTCTGGTACGGTTTCTTTATTTTATTCAAAAGTTGTTATACATCAGCAATATATATTTGAATTAAAGAATTCTTAAAATTCAATTAAAACGAATGACGTCGGGTCTCTAAACCAAAATGCCCTGCGTTAATTAAATAGGAAAAAAAAAGGATTTTCTAAGCCACATTTCGCCGGCTGAATTGAATGTTTTTACAAGTGATAAACGTGGCTGACTTATAAATATCTCTGTAAACACATTTTTTGAAATTGGTTCCACTATTTTTAAAATTTTCAATAAATAATTTTACAAGAAAATATTATATCTATATATACAATACTCTTACATGGCTTCCCAAATTTCCTAATATTTCTAACTCTGAAATAGCAACAATCGAGTTACTGTAAGCTTTATATAAGATTCGTTATTAGTTTGAAAAAAACAACAACTTTAGGATAGAATCAGTATGTTTTACTTTAAACATGCATAATATTAGGGACGTTTAATGTATGAACATTTTAGTATCTTTTTAAAATAGAAATTCCTTTAAAAATTCTTTTTAAAAAATAAAATAATTACTTTGATTTATTTAAAAACTTTTTCTTTCAAATATAAATTCCAACAACTTAATGTACATGTAAGTCATTCCACAAAAATCAGGAATCACGAATCAGGAAAAATTCATTAAATTTCATTCCAGACTTATAAAAATTGTGGAACGTTAAAATTCCAAAATTGAATTTAAAAAATAATAATTAGTAAAAATCGTAAAGCATATAATTAATAAAAGATTGGTATAAAAATAAACTTCAGATTAAATTATCTATATTTAAGATTTAAATGGATTGACATTTAGAAATTAGCAATGCAAAAAAAAAAAAAATCGCCAAGAGTTGGTATAATACCAATTTTTCGGGATTACCTGATTTGTTGAAAAATTTGCCTGACATGCTCCTTTAGGCTAACCAATATTTCAATGAACAATGAACGAGCGCAGCAAGCCTGGATCGCGAAGTGATCCAAACGGGCAGTTCCGTGGGTTGGCGACAACAACAACAACAAAATATTATATTTAAAAGTTTAAAAAAAGATTTTAAAGCATTAACTAAAAATAAAAGTTAAAATAATGACTTTAGAAAAAATAGTTACCACAGTGATATTTATATTTAGCTACTGTACGTAAAATGATCTACAACCATTGATTCAAAAAGGCAACAGTACCTACATAACAAACTAACATTCTTTTTATAATATTTTATGGTTCATTGCCGTAAGATTTGCAGATGAAACAAATATAAGCATATCATCTGTAAATAGTCGCATACGATTGGCAAATGATCGCATGCGGAAGTTGTCCCGACAACTCGCCTACTGACATTCAGAAGTCGTACGGACGTCGCTTGATGAGGATTACTCTATCCCATAGTCGGTCGAAATTGGTTTCTTACAATGTTTGGCTGATGACAAATACCTTGAAAATTTAAATATAACCATTTCTGCAAACAGTAATAAAATGGCTATAGAAAGACCAACACTAAATATGAAAAATATTCCAGACATATCCTTAATTGAGAGAGCTTCAATTCCAGCATTCCACATCTGATTCTTTGTATAATCAAGCTGATTCTTAAAACTAACACTTTCAATGATATGCTTAATGATTCCAGCACTCACAAGTCGAGAAATAATTCTATTCAATTTTCTTTTGCAACAGAACTTTCGGTTGATGGCGATTCCAATATAAAATGTGGTCAGGAAATCTTTGGAAATTAATATGTTCTGGGACGTATCTAAGCTACTTTCTAGAAATGATTGAGACCCGATATGAGCTGTGTTTTGGTCAATCAGATCTCTAGCAGGGCCTGCATCAGAGTCGAGTGGTAAATACCACCTGTTCTTTACAATAGCTTCACCTAGCTCATGCAAATGTTTTTCTTTGGAAGCGAGAAGGAACGGTAATTTGTTAGAACCTTCAAATACAAAGCATCGATGGGTTCCACTCTTGACAGCATCGGAAAGTTCTCCGAATGTTTGGATTGTCTTTCCGTGATCTGGCACAGTCATGGAGGACAGAAGTCTCCCTCTGTAGCAAGTAGACAGCACCATAGAGAAAAAAGACCAAAGCACTAGCTGAGTTTTCACAGATGACGAGTTACCATTCCTGATTGTAAAACACTGCCCTAAAGTGTGGGCAGTGAGTTCAAGAGCGATTCTTGCATAGGAGTACTTTCTTTTGAAGATGGCCCATAAAGTTATCGACATTGCAATCAGACATCCCACGAAGCTTATCCACAAAGACAAAGGAAATGGATGGAAATATGCGTTTCTGGCTCCCATGGATTTTGCCCGTTCAATCGAAAAAGTAAAAAGAGACTCTCTGTAAGTAGTACTGAAGTCGACGTATTCCATCCTCTCTTCTGTTATTGCGAGGTGTCCGCAAGCCAAGTCTGCTTCGCCTCTGTGCACCATTCCAATTGCACCAGTCCAGGAACTGTTAATCAGGCGGCCGAATTCTAAATCTTCTGGAATAAGCAATTTGTAATTAAGGCCCAGAGCAACTAATACTTCTGTTAGAATCAACCTTTCTTGGCCACCGAGAACATCAAGGAAGGCCACTGTTATGTTGGGTAAATGTTTCATGGTTCTTTTATTGATGTCTGGACAAACTACTTAGTAAGTACTATAAGGAGGAAATGTTACAGTTCTCCAACAGAAAATAGTGCTTTTGCTGCAATTTCCGATGAAAAAGCTAAAAAAAAAATTGCATTTTAGGACAATAAGTTTTTTTTAGGTTATCCATGAGCGAAATTTACCTAAAATGTTATGAAACTTTTTCTTTTTCTTGCAATCGAACAAGGTTATTTGATGTAGGTTAGCTATCAGAACAAGCTTAGATAATATATGGTTTGACAGTCAAAAATATGATCTGAAGAAAGTGCTGTATCAGTGCACGAGAGCTTCGCAACTTCGGTCGCTATTAGTTAGGATTATGTTCCCCCTTTTAATAAACTCGATATAATCGAAATTTTCATGCATATGTAATGAGTTCTGTTATTCGTCGAACCTATAATAAATAGTAAAAACTTGTTTTTGAATGGCTGCGTTACTTGAATAGCTGTCTATTGATCTATTTTTCAGATATTACATAAAAATCCCAACTAATCACAAGCTTTTAATGACTTTACACAATCGCTTTGAAGCATTAAACTTCACATAAAGCTAATGATAGTGTGTTGAATTGTTGAATTCGCTTTAGGAAAAAAGAAAATGTAGTTGCAAAATTAAAGTTTTGTGAGCAAAATTAAAGTTTATGTGTCGTTATTATCTTTTCAAAAATATGTAAAGTTAACTCATTAACGAATGTTGGCAACAAAAAATAATCCATGACAAAATAAGCAAAAAAAAAGCTTATCTAAATGAACAGAATTATGAAACAGCAACCAAAGTATTGAGCACTTTATATGGAATGAATTAAGTTACACGAAAACCACGATTCACCAATCATTAATGGATTAATATGAATACGTTTTGTTGAAAGGGCACCAGTCGCAACTTTAACTTAGCTTATTTAAGCCATTTCAACAAAAAAATATTCAACTGTGATCCATTAGAGCTTTTTAATGTGAACAGGCAAAGGATTTCCAGGGATTAGAGTAACACGTTACTTGTAAGAGTTACTTTTTTTAGGTAACAACGAGTAAAGCCGTTAGATTTTTAAGAATTTAACTGTAACTTAGTTACTTTTACCTGTAACGGAGTGGAGTAAAAAAAATTTCGTTACTTTTCCGTTACAACGCGTATGCAGCTGTTAACGGATTTTTTCCGGCACAGTTCAACGTTCAGCTTAAATTTTATTAGTGAACATTTAACGTTGAATTTTTGTTCTTAACTTTTTCAGATCATCCCTACTTCTTTAACTTTGGTTCTTTTTGAAAAACGGTGTAGCGGCCTCGGTAACCCACGGTCTTCCAAAAGGATCCTCAAGGTGGAAATGAGTTACCTCGGCTTATATGCTACTATTTTCGATGTTATTCAGAATACTGATAGGAACGCAGAGGTAAATCTGCGCCCTCTAGCGAGTGGATGATTGATTGAGGTGGCGTGCGTGTAGTAACCGCCACACTGGTATGATAGCTAAATTTCCATTTTTTAATTGAAATTTCTAAAATTAACTGTAATTAGTCACTTTTCGTATAAAGTAACTGTAACAAAGTTACTTTTTAAAAGAAAATTTCTAATCCCCGCTGATTACCCCACGGCAAACTATATAAATTTATTTGCTTGGATTATTAATACGTGAACCTGTAAAGTACAATTGAAAATTGTTCTTTTTTGCAATTGGCGACGTTTCAATAATTTTAAACTTGGAAATTTAAAAATTCTAACAAAAACTAGGGTTCTGTAACACTAAACGATCACAATTACTTCTCAATAAATCAAAACTCATTTAAAGGTAATTCATGTTTTTCCCTTATTAAAGTATAAAGTAACTTTAATAAATTTAAATCCAAAAAAAGTCTTATGGAAGCAACTCTTTCAGCACACGCAATTTTCCCGAAAGGATTATTATGACGTCCGACAAGTAATGGAAAATCATGTGCCAAGTTTGCAGTGTGTAGTTGTTTGCGTTTCTTCAATTCCTTTTAAACCAAAAGAGTTAAGTATCAGCCATGAGTTTATTCGTATAAACTAGAACGGGCACGCCTATGGTGGTGTCATAGTTACGTCACACATTGTCCCCCAAACAAACCACGCTCTGCCTCGTCCGATTCGTCCATGTGCTCTCAACAAGTAAGGATTCTTTCCGAGAATATTCTATTTCTTTGTAATTCTCAGCTGTGATTGATTATTTTCCAAGTAAAACCTACTAAAGAAATTTCAGGCTTAGAATGACGTGTTTCTAAAGTTAAAAGCAATCGCTCTTTTCAGTTCTTATTTGAACAAGGTTTATGCACATTCTTCGTCGCTAAGAAAACGAAAAAGACCTTTAGAATTTTACATCATAGACACCACATCTACACTGCTCAAAACAATTAGGGGAGCACTTTGCGTACTCTTGTTAACTTCTTTCAGTTAAAACTTTTTATTTTTTTATTTTAAAAATCCAAAATTTGTAAAATAGATTCACTTTGTATTTAGAATGAAATGGTAAAGAAACAGAGAAAAAAATCTTATTTTTTAAACTAAAGTTTAAGGGGGAAATTGAAATGATAACTTTTTTAAAAATTTTAACAATAATTTTTTCATGACTTTATTTCTTAAAAAAAAGTTTAAATCAATTTTTAAGCATCTAAGAATGCAAGCATGATGAATTTAGGGTCAATTTATTTCATAATATTTTTTTGAGTAAATTTTATTTTACCATGTTTTTCATATTTTCATTTAATTAAAACAAACATTATTTCAATCTTCAAAAGACAAGATTTTCCATCTAACTATAAAAAAGTGCGAGCTCAACTTAGTAAGGTAAAAATCGTAAGCTGATGATTCCAAATGGAATAATTGGAGGGTGAAAGGGTATAAACCATGCATTCCCCTAATTCTTTTTAGCAGTGTATAATATGGCATCTCAAAATATTTAGTTCTTTTTCAATTACCCCCTTCCATAAATCTAAAGACTACATTTATAATTTTAAGGTGGTTCTGTAAACGTGGTCAAGTGAAGCGATTCAAAAACTCGTCAAATATGTATCCAAAAGTAACAAATATTGAGATGACGGGTTTTCGAGTGTGCTTAACATTTCTAAGATATCAAAACTGGATATGGCTTTTGGAAATTTTCAAGTTAGTAAAATTTTTGACACGAAGATGGCACTTTATGCAAATTTTGTGCCATGCAACCAACATAGAATGTTGTCGATCGCCGAAAACAAAAAGGTCCCAAACTCTAGGAAGAATAACGTCCGAAACAATCTCTAGTAATAACTTGCAGCTGTATTTGGATAAAATGTCTAACTATTTAAAAAGTTATTTCCATGTTGATCCATTACTTTAGCTGCATCAGTGCAGGGACAGCTTTGCAACTTCGATGGCCACCTGAAAAGATTAAGTCCCCGATTTTTACAAACTCGATATATAAGACATTCTTCTGCATATTTAATGAGTTCTGCTATTGGTTTAAAAAAAATATTAAAAATTCCATGTAAAAGTAAACAACGAAGACAAACTTCTATAAAACGACTTCCAAAGTGCATTCATTTTATATAGAATAAATTAAGTTACACGAAAAACTACTCGCTCCTGCTTAAAGTTATCGTTTTTATTTTTCAAGGAAGGTGCTAATGATAGTTACCAACCGTTAATATGAATCAGTTTTTGTTGAAAGGGCACAAGTCATAACTTTGACTTTGTTGACTTACGCCCTTTCAACAAGAAGCTATTCATGCGTGACCCATTATCTCTTTTTAATGTGAACAATCAAGTGAAAATGAAAAATAGATCAACGATTACCTATGGAAGAGGCAAAATATTGAGGTTTACACACTTTTAGTTTCATTGAGAGCTATTTGAGGCATAGAAAGCCAGGCTTTTCTTTTAACCCTCTGAGGGATAAGCAAATTGGCTGAATTGTAAACTTATTTCCTCTACATGATATTTAACCCTCTGAGGGGGCCGTAGTGAGCCTAGTGGTCAGCGTCTTGGTCTCGGGATCGGAAGGTCCTGCGATCGAGTCCCGGTACCACTGAAGACCTACCGAGTATATGCGGAGTACGTGCTCGTTAAATCTGTTGGGTCCGAAAGTCCTCTAAGTTCCCATACCAAATCAATACCTCTGGGGGTGACAAGCCAATTCTGGGGATCCTCTAGTTGGCCTCTGTCTCTAAAAATTAGATGGATCCACTTATGTGTGTGTGTTGTCTGTTGTGTCTGTCTTACTTGACGAAGGTTTATAAGCGGTCGCTGGACCAAGCACACAAACCTGAATATATATGTCTACCATCAACCAACCAACCAACCCTCTGAGTTGAGGGATACAGACGTATAAACCCGTCACCTGACTGCCAGGTTTTCTAGCAACACACATAATTTTTTTTAAAAATTATAAATTTAATAGTTTTATTAAATTAAAAAAAATTTAACTGAAAATCTAATTTCTTTTTTCAAATTATCCTTTTATAGTAGGTAGTTATAAATAGCTCCTTCGTGCTTTAATTTTAAAAATTAATGAAAATATTAAATTTATTTATATTTTTTGTAAATTATGAGTGATGCTGGAAAACGTCTATACGTCTTTATCCCTCAAAGGAGGAAGCCGTAAACTTTTTGAGAGCATATTTTTTTAAATGGATTAAATAAACTTCTTATGGTTTTTATGATATATTTTAAGTTGAAAAGTTGTGAAATAGACAAAAAAAAATTAATTAAAAGTTTTTATTTAGGATTTGTTTAAGTATTTCAATTAATATTTTGCCTATAAACGGCTTTTGACCGAAACACGATAAATAAAAAACGTTATGAGACAATTAAATTCTGTAAATTGTAAACTAGAAACAAATAAGTGTGTAAGGTCATTAACAACTCTTCGATGTGTGTCATAAATTGTACAAACTCCATGAGTATTTAAAGTCAAACGATCAAGTTCAGCTGATAAAAATAGATGTGGGTGAATACTCTGAAATCGAACCATTTGAAAAATCTCGAAAAAAAATATTGATGAAAATTTTTGAAACTTAGGATTTGAGTTGCACTTACATACTACATTGAAACTAACATATTCCCAGAACAAACAATTAATTTTTTCATTAAAATTTTAATTTAAAAATTTGGCTTTCCAAGGACACGACTACCATTGGCAGAATGAATTATAGGTTTTCATATACATCGACCATATTTATGATAAAGAAATATAAAAAAAAAATTATAACAAAAAAATATATAAAATATGAAAAGGAACCAAAAATAGTGGGAAAGGTCATTTCATCAGGGAGTAAAACCTTATACCACTAGAAAACAATACACTTTTCTGTATTGGGATGGACGAGAGTCAAAGTAAAAAATCCCAATTTACCCCGAAGTGTACTGTGGAATTTCCAAAAGAAAATTAAAAACAAAATCAATATTAAAAACACAGATAAAAACAAAATTACATAAAGCAGAGGAAGGGAATAAATAAACATGAAACTTCAAAGCCAACCGCCACTCACAAAACCCTAACTAAAACTCAAATGAAACTATTGACAGTTACAGTGTATAAAATATACCAATAATAATAACAATAGGCATACGAAGACAAACAAATATAAAACGACTTCCAAAGTGCAATCATTTTATATATAATAAATTAAGTTACACGAAAAACTACTTGTTCCAACTTAAAGTTATCATTTTTATTGTTCAGGGAAGGTGCTGCTAAGGTAGGGGTAAGGCTGGTAAGGTTTCAGGGAAGGTGCAGGTAATGATAGTCACCAACCGTTAATATGAATAAGTTTTTGTTGAAATTGCACAAGTCATAACTTTGACTTTGTTGACTTACGCCCTTTTAACAAGAAGCGATTCATGCGTGATCCATTATCTCTTTTTAATGTGAACAATCAAGTGAAAATGAAAAATAGATCAATGATTACCTATGGATGAAGCAAAATATGGAGTTTTACACACTTTGAGTTTCATTGAGTGCTATTTGAGGCATTGAAAGCCAGGCTTTTCGTTTAATCCTATGATAAGCAAATTGGCTGAGTTGTAAACTTGGTTTCACACTACATGATTTTTAAATTCAAATTTTTTACTGAATATTCAATTTCCCATTTTTTTTAAAATTATATTTCTGTGGTAGATAGTGAAAAATATCTCCTCCATTCTTTAAGTTTTAAATATTAATAAAATTATTGAATAAATAAAAGATTTTAAATTGTTGTGTTGCTGGAAAACCTGATAGTCAGGTGACGGGTTTATACGTCTCTATCCCTCAGAGAAGGTAGCCGTATACTTTTTGAGGGTATAACTTTTTTAAATGAATAAAATAAACTTCTTATGGTTTTTATATCCTTTCTTGTTGAAAGATTGTGAAATGGACAAAAAATTTAAATGTCATGCAACCAACTTAAAATGTTTTGGATCGCCAAATACAAAAAGGTCCCAAACTCTAGGAAGAATAACGGACGAAACAATCTCTAGTTTTTAATTGTTTTCAAGCAGCTGTACTTGGATAAAATATGTAAATATTTAAAAAGTTATTTCTACGTCGTTCATTTACTTATTGGTAATTCATAGTTTTCTAACTGGTACTGAGCGAGAAACCTTTAAGTACAAAGCATCGATGGGTTCCTCTCTTGACTGCTTCGGAAAGTTCTCTGAATGTTTCGATTGTCTTTCCTTGCGCTGGCACAGTCATGAAGGACAGAAGTCTCCGTCTGTAGCAAGTGGACAGCACCATAGAGAAAAAAGACCAAAACACTAGTTGAGTTTTCACAGATGACGAGTTACCATTCCTAATAGCAAAAGGCTGTCCTAAAGAGTGGGCAGTGAGTTCAAAAACGATTCTTGCAGATAAGTGCTTTTTTTTAAGAGGACCCACAAAGTTAAAGACATTACAACCTGACACCTCTAGTAGACCATCTACAATGACAAAGAAAATGGATGTAAATATACATTGTTGTCTCCCATGGATGTCACCCGTTCGATTGCAAAAGGCAACGAAGTTTGTCAGTAAGCTGTACTGAAGTCGACGCATTCTATTCTCTGTGATGTTACCGTCATGTGGCTGCTAGCCAATTCTGCTTCGCCTCTCTGCACCATTCCAATTACACCAGTACAGGACTCGTTGATCTGGCGGCCAAAATCCAAGTGTTCTGGAATGAGTAATTTGTAATTAAAGCCGAGTGCAACCAATAATTCCTTTAGGATTGAGCTTTCTTGGCCATCGAGGACGTCTAGGAAGGTTACTGTTACGTTGCGTAGATGATTCATGGTTTTTCCATTGATTTTTTTAACAAACTACTTAAAAAGGCAAAGCATATGGAGAAAAATGTAACAGTTATCCCAAAGAAAATTGTACGGTTAAAGCTAAAAAATTGAGTTTCATTTTATTATAATGAGTTTTTTATAAATCAATTAAGTACTATGAGTTAATTTTAGATGAAATGTCATGAACCTTTACTCTTTATCCATACAGGCCTCGAACAAGGAAAATTGCTGTGTGAGTTAAACCTTTATTTAAAGAGCTTGGATAATATCGTATAGCAAACAAACAAAACAAAAAAGAATTTTACATTTGTGCAACGAGGACAATTTATTTGTTTCGATAGACATCTGAAGTGAAAAAATATGAATAATTGCTTAACTAGAATTGCTACATATAAACCTTTTTCAAGCAAAATATATTTTTTTAATAACATATATGCGTGCAAGCGCATAATTTAGATTTTAGTAGACACGGAACAGGACCTATAGAGGTAATTAGTAATATAGTTGCGTGTTCAATTCGCATTTGAAACAAAGAATATATATTTTAAACACATTATAATAAACTAGCTTTATAAACACGGCGCAGTACGGGTGTACACGCAATAATGGTTATTTGTTTTTTTTATGTGAACTTTTATTTTATAGCAATGGACAAGTTGCATGAAACGTGAAATTCAGAATATTATATATTATACATAATATATAGTATTCTGACCGGCAATGGAAACTCGTGCACCAAATTTGAAGCATTTTTGATTTTTTCGTTTTTCTGTAATACCTTTAAACCCAAAGAAGTTCTGTTTCGGTGGCGACTATCGATTGCGCATGCGCAATTTTACCAAAAACTTTATTATGGCGTTCCTCAGGTATTAGGAACTCGTGCATCAAATAAGAAGTACATAGCTCTTTCATTTCCAACAGTAGAAGGGTTTCAAAGAGACGGCCTAATTTTCAAAAACCTCTTCATCGGAATCAGTACCCTCCAAAACAAGTAGAAAACACAAAATCGAAATTTCGGATTTTCGACCCCCATTGCAATGCTTCCATTTCCTTATATTTCATATTAGGTCATTGGAAGTAATAACAGTCATAAAGTAAAGTTATCACGAATTTTTTTTATTTATATATTACTATAGCCATAATTGTCACTCTTGACATTAATTATATTGATTTTTACACACGAAATAGTTTAAAATAATTGTATAATACAATTTAGTGAGAAAAAAATTCATAATAGATGGGCTGAACAACTCGACTGCCATCGGCAGATAAACTGCAAAAACTACAACAATGAATTAGATTCTTATTACCTTAAATAATCAGTCATTTAGTATACATCCTTGTAGCTTAAATTATCAATTTTTTTTTACAACAATGGTTCAAGTCACTGTTGCAGTTTACCTGCCCAAAAAACATCATACAGTTTATTGACAAAGCTACTAAAATATTTATTTGAACACTTGGTACATATTAATATCGGTTTTGTTACATTTTATCATAATTTAGGCAAATAAAGATGTTGTTTTTTGTGCTTGAAAATAAGGAAATTCTTACTCAAATACATGGTGAGGTCCTATCAGCGGTCGTTTGGACTCAGTGCTAAGAATCAATGGCGGAGCCCGAATGCATTTTTTTCTCCTATCTTCTTCTCGGAGGCCCCGCTCATAGTCGGACAAAATTGGTTTCTTACAATGTTTGGCTGCTGACAAATACTTTTGTATTTTAAATATAACCATTTCCACAAACAGTATTAAAAGACCTGTAGAAAGACAAACACTAAATATAACCATAATGCCAGACATATCCCTTATTGAGAGAGCTTCAATTCCAGTATTCCACATCTGATTCTTTGTATAATTAAGCTGTATCTCAAAAATACTACGTTCAATGATATGCTTAATGATACCGGCACTCACAAGTCTAGAAATAATTCGATTCAACTTCCTTTTGCAACGAAATTTTTGGTTGATGGCGATTCCACCATAAAATGTCGTCAGGAAATCTTTGGAAATCAATATGTTCTGGGACGTATCTAAGATACTATCCAGAAACGATTGGGACGAGAGCAAAGCCGTGTTCTGGTCAATCAGTTCTTTGGCATGGAATGCATTAGATTTGGTTCTTAAAAAATACCACCCGTTTCTGTCAATAGCTTCACCGAGCTCTTGCAAATATCTCTGTTCGGTAGCAAGGAGGAACGGTACGTGGTTCGAACCTTCTGCTACAAAGCATCTGTGTGTTCCTCTCTTGACCGCTTCGGAAAGTTCTCTGAATGTTTCCATTGTTTTTCCCTGCACTGGCACAGTCATGAAGGACAGAAGTCTCCCCCTGTAGCAAGTAGACAGCACCATTGAGAAAAAAGACCAAAGCACGAGCTGAGTTTTTACAGATGACGAGCTACTTCTGACTGCAAAAGGCTGCCCAAAAGAGTGGGCGATGAGTTCAAGAGCAATTCTTGCAAATGAATACTTTCTTTTGAAGATGGCCCACAAAGATAACGAAATTACGATCAGACACCCCAAGAAGCACATCCACAATGACAAGGGAAATGGACGGAAATATGCGTTCTCGGATCCCATGGATGTTGCCCGTTCGATTGCAAAAGTCAAGGGAGATTCTCTATAAGCAGTACTGAAGTCGACGGATTCCATTCTCTCTGCTGTTATCACGAGGTTGCCACAAGCCAAGTCTGCTTCGCCTCTGTGCACCATTCCGATTGCACCAGTCCAAGACCCGTTAATCAGGCGGCCATATACTAAGTTTTCTGGAACAAGCAATTTGTAATCGAGGCCGAGGGCAACCAATAATTGTTTAAGGATTGACCTTTCTTGGCCATTGTAGGTGTCTAGTAAGACTACTGTTATGTTGGATAACTGCTTCATAGTTCTTTCATTGGTGTTTTGCTTAACTGCTTAAAAGGCTTATGGAGAAACTGTAACAGATATCCAAAAATCAATCGTGCTGTTGCTTAGAATTT
Source organism: Oedothorax gibbosus (assembly GCA_019343175.1). NCBI lineage: Eukaryota > Metazoa > Arthropoda > Arachnida > Araneae > Linyphiidae > Oedothorax > Oedothorax gibbosus. Next base: position 127,079 of record JAFNEN010000986.1, on the reverse strand, counting down.
TTATTTTTAGTCGAAAAGCTAAGCTTTAAGTTTAAGTCGAAAAAGCTAAAAATATTATTTGAATTTTAGAATAATAGTTTATTTATGAATCCTTTGAATACTTTAATTGAATTTTCAGGTGAAATGATATGAACCTATAATCTTCATGCATACATTCAGGTTTCGAACAAGGGAAATTTATGTGGGAGAGCAAGACCTGCTTTAAAAGAGCTTGAATAATATTGTTTCACAGACGAACAAAAACGATCTGAAGAATTGCTGCATTTGTGCAGGACAGTACGTTGAAACGTTACGTACAGTTTTGAAATGAGGATACTTTGATTCCCATCTGAAATAAATATATATTATATTATGAAATGAATAATTAATTAATAATCAATTGCTTTACTGTAATTGCTATATATTGATCTTTTTTCACGCAAAATTTATTATTAATCACATGCATGCGTGCAATATAATGACTTAACATAGCCACTTTGGCCCACGGAACGTGGCTTTAAGGTAATGGGAATATACAGGGTGAAGCAAATAAAAGTGGCCCCAACGTGGAGATAAGAATACTACAGAAATGTTGCCAAGTCAAAAACCAATACAAAAACATGTTTGATAACATGAAGCCATTGATCGCTTCAATATTAAGCCCAAACAAACGCTTGGCGACTTATTTACCGGCAACTACGCTATGGTTTGAAAAGCTAGTTGAAATGAAATATAAACAAGTTTTGTAGAGCTCTGATCAAAACAAGTTCCCACTAGTGATTATTTCGGTTGTTATTTATCGTAGAGAATCGGATCTTTTTGTTTTTGTTAATACAAAACATTCTAAATTGATTGCAAGACCCAGAATCTGGTGTTCAGAGTTCAGACCCGTTTCGGAATGTTTTTGAACTTGTTGACAGCAGATCCTGGCTGACGCCATTTCATAACTATTTGTTGCCTAGCACTCTTTTTAGGCCCTTTTAAACATTTAAATTCTTCAACAAACAACTGCTCACATTTTCCACGAATTCGTTTTAATAAAATTTTCTACAATGAACACTCTCTGCTGTACTGTGAGTTTCATCTTCACCTGTGAATTGATCAACTTACACTCACACAGTCGCAACTCCCACTGACGCACTACGATCTGAACTGGTCAATACTCCATGAGTAGCTCTAATGTGATGCTAATCCAATCCAACCAATGCAAAAACAGGTTTGTCAAGTGAAACCATTGCACGCTTGAATAATCTTTTATTTCCCCTTGAAAGCTTTCAGGCGGCTTCAAGAGTTTTTTCTCGCCAAGCATTTCAACGTATTCCTATCTCTAGACCGGGGCCACTTTTATTTGCCTCACCCTGTAGTTGCTTGTGCAATTCGCCCTATAATTAAATAAAATACATTTTTAACAAATTATAATCAATATTTCGCTTTTCAACCCCCCCCCCCCCCCCCGCCGTTCTGAGAAAAACCGTCCTTTAAGGGAGTGGGGGGGAGGGGGTCTCTTTGAGTGGTATCATCACTGGGTTGCTTATTAAAATCGGTTTCTAAACTATGGATTGGTAGTCAACTTTAAGAATAGTTTACAATCTCTTCATTTAATTTATTTTAATCATACACAAAAGCAAGGTCGTACTTTTTACAATGCATATTTACATTACAATTTATTAAACAAGTGTTATAAACGAGTCAGCATGGGCAAGAACAATCAAATGTGTATTGTCAGCATGAATGATATATACAAATGATATGATTACAGTTACAGATAAAACAAATAAAAGTACAACATGTAAACTATAAAACCTTACTAGACAACAAGAGTAAATTTCTACTTGTTTCGTTTTTTTTTTTTACTTTTTAGGAAAGTATCTCTTCTTTTGATTTTTGGAAATTCTGAAAAAAAGACTGTCTTTCGTGTTTTTTTCAAATGTAACACCATTAAATATATTTGTTTCAATGCTTGGTGCGCTGTCATGGTAGGTTCGACCGGCTGTTGAATTATGTCATCAGATGGACTCCTCGCCCCTCCTGGATACTAACACCCCCCTAAATGTTCTTTTGTCGAGTACTTAAAAAACATAAAAATACTTAAGTTTTGTGTTTTCCGTTGTTTTTTTTTGTGGAAAGAAACCACCAAAAGCCCAAGAGGTTGTCTCACTTCGTGGATGGCAACAGCTCCGTATTTTAGAGGATCCATTTTAAAAAAAGTGTCCTTCTTGGTTCTTTCAATATTATAATATACTCATAAATATATCTCTACAACTATTTGCCTTCCCAGAACCCATCCAGGACAAGTTTTCTTAGGTAGCCATGTTGCAGGTATTGCAATCTATCGCTTATCTATCTATTGAAATCTCTGTAAATTTAAAATTGCTATTTAATATTTTAATTGGTCATAAAAATACTTCCTCTAATAGATTTAAGCCGTGGCTATTTACCTGCCCACAAGAAGGGTCAAAACCAGAAAGTAGGTTGCTTTTGTTCTGATGCCAAACGCGCGTAGGTATTCGCCAAACGCTCCTCTAAAAATGAACTGAAACGCTTCGAATTTCATAATAAAGTAACAGTTTATTTACTTATTAAAGTAACATTATTTTTATACTGCCTGATATTGAAACTGTCGTAAAGTTTCGGTAGCCTAGTGATAAAGTGGGTAACTGCCTTACGGATTTCGTGGGAACGATTCGCCATTGTCTCAAAAAACGATAATAATTCAATTGATAATTGAATAATAATTAAGAAAGTAAAAATGGTAAAAGAAAGAAGTATGTAATTAAAGAAGAGTAGGAGAACTAGGGACTCATTTGACCCATAAGGATACATGACCCAATGCCTTTTTCTCAGCATTGGAAAAGTTTTAGGAGTTGGAAGTGGCATCACTTTTTTCCTTCCATTCAGCTGATCACATGGTAAAAACAACCAACTGAATCATTGCGTACGTGTTTAGCTATACGAAGAAATACGTTTTCATTCACTGAAAGTAAATTTTTTGGTGCCGTAAGATTTTTCGGTCTACTTCTTTTTGGTTTAGAGGAAAGATTTTTCAATTAGTTACTTGTTTTGCTCATGATATTAGCTACAATTAAGTGCATAATAGTGCTAATGTAATTATTCGCAAATGTCTTTGTTTTGGGGTTAATAAAAAAAAGTGCAACTAGGGATACTTAACCCAAACCAATTAGGGATACGTGACCCAAGTAAATAACACAAAAGTAGACAGTAGTAGACCAAGTAATTATTATTAAAAAATCACGGGAATCCCAAAAGTAAATGACTGGGTTCTTCTGGAAGTACAAGTTTTGTTGGGAAAGTACAAGGGAATTTTTTTAACGAGCTTTCAATTCAGTATGCAGAAAGAATAGATGAAAAATGTTTTAAATGGTCTGAAATGGATAATACATCCCAAATTGATTTTTGATTTTGATCAAATAGAAGATTCTAAAACCATCTGTGTTTTCCCTGCAAAATAAAAGAATCCCAAGTTTTGTATTACGACAAGATTTTACGTTTAAATTTGATAAATTCGTTAATATAAGCATAATTAATGTGATAAAAATAAGAAGTTATATAATTTTGTCTTAAAAACTATAAAATCTATTTAAACTTTATAATATGATGTTAGTTTTGTTATTAGGTAAAAGTATTTTGATAATTTTAAGTCTTACTACCAAATTTTTGGGTTGGGTCACGTATCCCTAATGGGTGGCTCGTGTATCCCAAAGCATAGGGATAAACGACCCAAATCTAAAGTTTTAAATAATTTATATTTTACTAATATTGCAGTTAATGATTCAGAAAAATATTAATATATATTGTGTAATACTTATTAAATTATAAATTGACTGCATTTGCACATCCATAAATAGTGTTTTTTAAAAGTTACAAGCCAAAAACCACAAGTTGGGTCATGTGTCCCTGGTTACCCCTAACCGAAAATAAGTTGGGTTTTTTTACTTAAATTTTTTTTATAGTTTTTTGCAGTAAGATTTCACAACAAACAAATGTTGGCAAAGCATCTGTAAATAACTGGCCTACTGACATTCAGAAGTCGTACGGACGTCGCTTGATGAAAATAACTCTACCTCCTAATCAGACGAAATTGATTTCTTACAATGTTTGGCCGATGACAAATACATTGTAGATTTTAATATAACTATTTTTACAAATAGTATTAAAATGGCAGTAGAAAGACCTACACAAAGTATAACTATTATGTCAGCCATATCCTTAATCGAAAGAGCTTCATTTGCAGTATTCCAACTCTGATTTTTTGTATAATTAAGCGGTTTCTTAAAACTAACAAGTTCAATGATATGATTAATGATACCTGCACTTCTAAGTCTAGAAATAATTAGATTTAATTTTCTTTCGCAACCAAACTTTTTGTGGATGGCCATCCCGTTTGACACTGTGGTCAGGAAATCTTTAGAAATTAATAAGTTCTGGGACGTATCTAAGAAGAATTTCCAGAACCGATCGAAATGCTAAAATAGCAATGTTCCGGTCAATCATACTTCTAGCATGGAATGAAGCAGATTCAGTTGGTAAATACCAAATGTTTCTGACAATAGCATCACCGAGCTCTTGGAAATTTTTCTCTCCAGTAGCGAGGAGGAACGGTACTTGATAAGAACCTTCAAATACAAGCATCGAAGGGTTCCTCTCCTGATTGCTTCGGAAAGTTCTTGAACGTTTCGATTGTTTTTCCCTGCACTGGCATAGTCAGGAAGTACAGAAATCTCCCTTTGTAGCAAGCAGACAGCACTTTTGCAAAGAAAGACTAAAGCACGAGTTGAGTTTTCACAGATGACGACTTACCATTCCAGGCTGCAAAAGGTTGCCCTAAAGTGTGGACAGTGACTCCAAGAGCGATTCTTGCACAGGAGTACTTTCTTTTTAAAATGGTCCACAAAGTTAAAGACATTACAATCAGACACCCCAAAAAGAACATCTACAATGACAAAGAAAATGGATGGAAATATGCATTTTCGGCTCCAATGGATATCGCCCGTTCGATTGCAAAAGGAAACGAAGTTTGTCTGTAAGCTGTACTGAAGTCGACGTATTCCATCCTCTGTGCTGTTATCGTGATGTGGCCGCAAGCCAATTCTGCTTCGCCTCTGTGCATCATTGCAATTACTCCCGTCCAGGACCCGTTAATTAGGCGGCCGAAATCCAAGTGTCTTGGAACAAGTTGTAATTAAGGCCAAGAGCCACCAATAATTCTTTTAGGATGAACCTTTCTCGTCCATCGATCATCCGATCATAGATCATCCAGGAAAGCCACTGTTATGTTGGGTACATGTTCCATAGTTGTTTTATTGATATTTGGAGAAACTACTTAGTTGGTAGTAGTTATTGGTTAATGGTTGAAGCAAAATGCAAATGCAACAGTTCTCCCAAAGAAAATCGCGTGCTGAAAATTTCACAATTTTGTATGAAAAAGATTTTAAAAAATTAGTTTTATTTTAGGAGAAAGAGTTTTTTATGTATCATTTTAAAACTCTGGGTAAATTTCGATGAAAAATTGGTAAATTTCGATACCAAGGGAAATTGATGTATGAGAGCTAGACATGCATATTAAAAGAGCTTGGATAATATCGCAGACAAACAAAAACTAACAAAAGAAATTTCTGAATTTGTGCAATGAGGATGATTTTGTTACTTCGATAGCCATCTGATATGAATAATTTCTGAAATGAATAATTAATTATGAATAACTGAATCGCTACATATTAATCTTTTTTCAAGCAAAATGTATTAATCACATATAGGCGTGTAAGCGTTCAATTTAGGCCGCTTTGGCCCACGAAACATGATCAATAAAGTAGTTACGTGTGTAATTCTCATCAAAAACAATGAAAATATATTTTAAAAACATTATAATAAACGATCCTTATAAACCCGGCGCTGTACGCGCGGGTGTACTCTCAATAACGGTGATATGTTTTTTATGTAAACTTTTATTTTATGGCAATTGATCCCCTCTCCAAAAATCAGCACCCCATCAGGATTATAATATCCTCCAATTCTGATATTAGCATGAGTGGATGGCCGATTGTACATGTACACATTCCCTTCCAGGAGTTAGAAGGCATTTCCTCTGGCTAAAGCGGTGCATCTTGGGATACCTCGGTGTCAGTTTCGGTCACTAGGTTATGCGCAGTAGCTCAAAAAGCCGCTAGAGCGGTGAATCTTGGGATACCTCAGTGCCAGTTTGTTATGCGCAGTAGCTCGAAAAACCTGACAGCCCTGCTTCAAACCATTTGAACTCATCGACCCCTCTACCTCTCCTTCCTAACTCTATGCATTTTCCAAAGGCCCCTGTTAAAATTGCCGGAACAGCTGTGATATAATGGCTGCTCTCGATTTGACGATTGGCGTTACGTTGCCAAGCAACGACGATGTCTAAATGCGGTAAACATTCCATTGCATATTTCGCCCAACCGGATTGGGCTGGGTCAATTCTGGAAAAAAATGGGAAAAAAAAAGAACCAAGGTTAAAGAAGTGGGGATGATCGGAAAAGTTAAAAACGAAAATTCAACGTTAAATTTTCAATAATAAAATTTGAGTTGAACGTTGAACTGTGCCGAAAAAATCCATGAACAGCTGCATGAGTAGTAACGGAAAAGTAACACAATTTTCTTTACTCCACTCCGTTACAGCTGAAAGTAACTAAGTTACAGTTAAATTCTAAAAAATATAACGGCGTTACTCGTTGTTACCTAAAAAAATTAACTCTTACAAGTAACGTGTTACTCTAATCCCTGGAAATCATTTGCCTGTGCACATTTTTCACTATTGCTTTTGCGCATAGTAGGCGATAAAGTGTTTTTTCTAGTTTAAAAACACGGCGACATCTGCTTTTCGAGAAAGATAGTAAAAGAGTTCGTAATTCTGACGCCTTGACTCTTATAAGGCGTTCGCCTTGCATGCGAAAGATCCCAGGTTCGGATCCGAGCATCGCCAAAATAACTGTGAACTATACACGGCACGTGCAGGCAAAACATGTCCGACAAAAAATACCCTATGTAGAGGGAGTGCACGTAAATTGCGATACAAGTCAAGAAGCTGGGTACTATATCAGCCTGCAAAGTTGCGTTGGGTGCCTATTCTGGGTTGCCTATACTTTTTTTAATGTTATTTCGAAAGACAATTGGATATTTTGATAGAAGTAACGCATAATTCTACAAACATTCCAATACAACTAGCTCAATATTTTTGTAAATAAGGAAATAGTTAGGCGTTATATTTTTAAACCTATGTACTAATTTTCCCCCAAGTTTAAGCTAATAGTTTATTAGTACACAATGTATTTGCACAATAATAATTTTACTTTATACGCAATGAAAATAACGAAGTTATCTGTGATTACAAAAAAGACTTCTAAAACACTTCATTTTAAGTTTAAAAATCAAAAAGTTTGGGGTTAAATTAATACGGGTCGACTTTTAAACTGAAATCACTTTTTTAATGTTATTTCGAAAGACTATTAGATATTTTGTTAGAAGTAAGGCATAATTCTTTACACATGCCGACACAACTAGCTCAATGTTTTTGTAAATAAGGAAATAGTTAGGCATTATATTTTTAAAACTATGTACTAAATTTTCCCCAAGTTTAAGCTTATAGCTTATTAGTACACAATATATTTGCACAAAAATAATTTTACTTTAAACGCAAAGCAAATAACGTAATGAATGATCTGTGATCACATAAAAGACTTCTAAAACACTTCATGAGAAGTTTAAAAATCCCAAAGTTTAGGGTAAAGCTGTTTGTGAAGTGTGAACAAGAACTCAGTGCGTTTATTAGTTATGCATTTCATTAAAATATTAACTTACCTTAAATATTGTTCTAAATTATACGAGGCTAATTAACGATTACATTACATTACAAAATAAATGAAAATCGATTTATCGATGATTGTGAAGATTTCTGTTTCTGTGAATTATGAATGGATTATGCTATAGTATTTTATTCATTGAGAGACAGATTATAGACAAATGTTTCTGGGGGTACGGTTTCTTTATTTTATTCAAAAGTTGTCAGACATCAGCAATATATATTTAAATTAAAGATGACTTAAAATTCAATGAGAGCGAATGACGTCGGGTCTCTTAACCAAAGTGCCTCTGTGTTAATTAAATAGGGGAAAAAAGGGATTTTCTAAGCCACATTTCGCCGTCTGAATTGAATATTTTTACAAGTGATAAATGTGGCTGACTTACATATCTCTGTAAACCCACTTTTTGAAATTGGTTGCACTATTTTTAAAATTTTCAATAAATAATTTTACAAGAAAATATTATATCTATATATACAATACTCTTACATGGCTTCCCAAATTTCCTAATATTTCTAACTCTGAAATAGCAACAATCGAGTTACTGTAAGCTTTATATAAGATTCGTTATTAGTTTGAAAAAACAACAACTTTAGGATAGAATCAGTATGTTTTACTTTAAACATGCATAATATTAGGGACGTTTAATGTATAAACATTTTAGTATCTTTAATTGAAAATCCTTTAAAATTTCTTTAAAAAAAATAAAATTATTACTTTGAAAGAAAAAGTTTTTAAATAAATCAAACATAATTTAATGTACATATAAGTCATTTCACGTAAAATCAACCAAAAAAAGTTGGATGTATCACATTAAAAGAAAATTTATAAGAATTAATTTTTAATTATTTTATTTTAAAAGCATACTAAAGTCTAGACTAAACCATTTTGGTTAACCTAAAGAACCATGTATGGATTTAGCGCCAAGTCAAAAAAATGTCACCAAGTAAAAATGGCAACAAACCGGTAAAAAAATGTCGCCAAGTCTGTTGTCATCTTGAAATGAAAACAAATAAATACATAAATACTTCTCAAAACTGAAAATGTCTGCAGAAGAGAACATGAATAATTTCCTTACTAAAAATTATCATGACATTTGCGATTGTAGAGATATTTAAAAAAAAAAGATAATCAGAACGATGACAGAAACTGTACAGAAACAGCTTATAATAAAAATAGAACATATAAATTATAAACTAAACTAGAAACTACACTCCTCGGCGCAACAGCCAATTACTGGGCAAAGGCATGCCGTGCCCATTGCAGCTTTCGTGACCTAGGGCTCTGGGGTGCTAGGCATATGTCCCAGTAAAGTAGTCAGCCTCATGTGGAGCCCCCAGTGTTTAGTTCCCCATCATGCTTGGTACCCATTTTATCGACCCACTCAAAGGATGAAAGGATGGATAAACTTCGCCCAATCCGGGATTCGATCCCCGGACCTGGGGGAGGCAATGCGAAGCACTACAACTAAGCCACTGGGCCTCGCATATAAATACTCTAATGCAAACAAATACATATATAAAAATAGTGAACTATTTAATAATTATTAAAAAGGATATTTTGAAAATTAAAAAGAAAAAACTTTAAATTGTTGAATTGATTTAAATGGATTGACATTTAGAAATTAGCAATGCAAAAAAAAATTGCTAATTTCGCCAAGAGATGGTATAATACCAATTTTTCGGGGTTACCAGATTTGGTGAAAAATTGCCGGACATGCTCCTATAGGTTAACCAATATTTCATTAAACAGTGAGCGAGCGCAGCGTGCCTGGATCTCGAAGCGATCCAAAGGGGCAGTTTCGTGGGTTGGCGAGCGACAGCGAGCAGAGGGCGTGCCCCTAGTATTTATATAATTTTACAACAAAGCCTTGTGCCAACGGATGCTACTACATCCTTCTTGCCATCACGGCTGTGGCCTGGAGGCACAAACGACAACAACAAAACCAAATATTATATTTAAAAGTTTAAAAAAAAAAGATTTTAAAGCATTAACTAAAAATAAAAATTAAAGCAATGACTTTAGAAAAAATAGTTACTACAGTGATATTTATATTTAGCTACTGTACGTAAAATGATCTACAACCATTGATTCAAAAAGGCAACAGTACACCTACATAATAAACTAACATTCCTTTTATATTATTTTATGGTTCATTGCCGTAAGATTTGCAGAACAAACAAAGGTTAGCATAGCATCTGTATATAGTCACATACGATTGGCAAATGATCGCATGCGGAAGTTGTCCCGACAACTCGCTAACTGACATTCAGAAGTCGTACGGACGTCGCTTGATGAGGATAACTCTATCTCATAGTCAGTCGAAATTGGTTTCTTACAATGTTTGGCCGATGACAAATACCTTGTGAATTTAAATAAAACCATTTCTGCAAACAGTATTAAAATGGCTAAAGAAAGACCAACACCGAATATGAAAATTATTCCAGACATATCCTTAATTGACAGAGCTTCAATTCCAGCATTCCACATCTGATTCTTTGTATAATTAAGCTGATTCTTAAAACTAACAAGTTCAATTATATGCTTAATGATTCCAGCACTCACTAGTCGAGAAATAATTCGATTCAATTTTCTTTTGCAACAGAACTTTCGGTTGATGGCGATTCCAACATAAAATGTCGTCAGGCCATCTTTGGAAACTAATATGTTCTTGGACGTATCTAACATATATTCTAGAGATGATTGAGCCCCGAGAAGAGCTGTGTTTTGGTCAATCTGACCTCTAGCATGGCCTACATCATTATAATACCACCTGTTCTTTACAATAGCTTCACCGAGCTCTTGCAAATGTTTCTCTTCGGTAGCGAGGAGGAATGGTGCTTGATTCGAACCTGCTGCTACAAGGCATCGATGGGTTCCTCTCTCAACCACTTCGGAAAGTTCTCTGAATGTTTCGATTGTCTTTCCCTGTTCTTGCACAGTCAGGAAGGACAGAAGTCTCCCTCTGTAGCAAGTAGACAGCACCATCGAGAAAAAAGACCAAAGCACTAGCTGAGTTTTCACAGATGACGAGTTACCATTCCTGATTGTAAAACACTGCCCTAAAGTGTGGGCAGTGAGTTCAAGAGCGATTCTTGCATAGGAGTACTTTCTTTTGAAGATGGCCCATACAGTTAACGACATTGCGATCAGACTTCCCACGAAGCTTATCCACAAAGACAAAGGAAATGGATGGAAATATGCGTTACTGGCTCCCATGGATTTTGCCCGTTCAATTGAAAAAGTAAAAGGATATTCTGTATAAGTAGTACTGAAGTCGACGTATTCCATCCTCTCTTCTGTTATTGCGAGGTGTCCGCAAGCCAAGTCTGCTTCGCCTCTGTGCACCAATCCAATTGCACCAGTCCAGGACCTGTTAATCAGGCGGCCGAATTCCAAATCATCTGGAATGAGCAATTTGTAATTAATGCCCAGAACAACTAATAATTCTGTTAGGATCAACCTTTCTTGGCCACCGAGAACATCTAGGAGGAAGGACACTGTTATGTTGGGTAAATGTTTCATGTTTCTTTTATTGATGTCTGGACAAACTACTTAGATGGCACCGCCATAAGGAGAAAATGTAACATTTCTCTAACAGAAAATAGTGCTTTTGCTGCAATTTCCGATGAAAAAGCTACAAAAGCTAAAATATTTTTATTTTCGGACAATGAGTTTTTTTAGGTTATCCATGAGTACTTTGAGTGAATTTTACCTAAAATGTTATGAAACTTGTTCTTTTTCCACGCAATCGAACAAGGTTATTTGATGTAGGTGAGCTATCAGAACAAGCTTAGATAATATGGTATGACAGTCAAAAGTATGATTTGAAGAAAGTGCTGCATCAGTGCATGAGAGCTTCGCAACTTCGGTCACTATCAGTTAGGATTATTTCCCCCCTTTTAACAAACTCGATATAGTCGAAATTTGTCTGCAAATGTAATGAGTTCTGTTATTCGTCGAACCTATAGATAGTAAAAACTTGTTTTTGAATGGCTGCGTTACTTGAATAGCTGTCTATTGATCTATTTTTGAGATATTATATAAAAATCCCAACTAATCACAAGCATTTAATGACTCTACATAGTCGCTTTGAACCATTAATTTTGACAAAGCTGATGATAATATACATAGCATGTGCAATTCGCTTAAGGAAAAAAAGAACTTTACTGCTAACATGAGATAATGTAGCAAATGTCGCTCAATGTTGATTCTCGGACTTTCGCAGACATCAAGTCCACAGTACATGAAAAAGGAAAACGAAACAGACATGCATCATCTTGTATTGTTGGAAAAGTTTTATATGAAGCACAAACTCCTTATTTACTCTTAAATCTTCCTCCGTATCTTCATTTCTTACCATTTATAATGGAATCGAGTTGTGACTATTAAGATAACTTTTAACTGTTCTGTCTAAAAATTGAAGAGCTTAGTGGAAGAACGTGCTAAGTGACAAAAAGGTGAAAACGAGAAAATCCGCTTTGAAATTTTTAGTTTGCCCTCAGATCTGTTAAAAACGGAACTTGCAAACGGTAATAAATACAATAAATTTTAAGATTATGAAAAAGGGGAAACTTGTTATCGTTAGCAGATGGAATAATATGTTCATTGACACAAAAATATCAATTTTTTCAAAAATGTCACTTAGCACGTTCTTCCACTAAGCTCTTTAATTATCCCAAAAGATATACAGATGCTAGTATTTAGGAAAATAAACCATTTACAATGTACCACAATTTAAAGATTTTCGGCAGTCAGGGCCGTCGCCTGGTTGGGGCTGGGGGAGGGGTACTTTCGAAAAGTAGTTAGCTTTTGTAAAGGCGAAAGCTACATACCAACCACGGATGATTCACGGACCCACATGTTCTCAAGCCCCTAGCATTATTAATCATTAGTGCCTCTAGTTAAAGTTATTAAAAATTTCTTTCATGAGGTAGTGACAGAAAAGAGGTTGAACCTATGCAACTGCTCAATAGGCTTCATTGAGTTTTAAGAAAGCTTATACGTTTTTTTTTATATTAACAACTTCGAATGAGTTTGGAACATTTGTTAAATGTTGCATATGAAGTTCGTTTTACTGAATTATACCTCTAAAACAGATATTTCTTATTGCTTCAATAAATAACCAAGTCACTGGCGCCAAATTGCTATCTCTTGGAGATTTTTACGCATCTTCTTTTTTCAATATGGGTGAAGTAAACCTGAATTTACACAAGTGTTTCCTTGTAATAGATGAAGCTCTCAAATTTAGGAGGAAAGCACGTATTAATACCAGCAAAAGATACGACTGCGTAAGAAAGATTATAAAACAGATTCACATAACAGAGGTTCTACATTAGCAAATTTTCTTCAAGGATTTAGATATAGTATATTAGTGTAATGAAGAAAATAATCTAAAAGGTAGGGAAGTAACAAGTTCCTTAAAATTCGAAAATTATGCAGCGGAAAGAGGTGTGAAGTTTATTGAAGAATTCAAATATCAGTTTACAAAGGATGAATCTAAAAAAAAATTAATTAAAGACTGTGCAAGACTGTCGTAAAAATACACATAGCACAATTGAAAAATTTTACTAAAGCAATACAACAATTGTAATATAGTACGATTTATAAGTGCAATTGATTATCAAGTGATATTCAGAATAGTTCTTGGAAACCCAGTTTTTATGTTTTTAATTTTAAAATGATTACATTCTAGATTGATTTTTTACTTGTAGAGAAAATGAAAAATGTAGAAAACTTTACTAGTACAGCATTTTCAATTACCTGCAAAAGAAGGGAAAATAATATATAAAGGAAAATAAATAATAATATAGGGTGAAAATATCCTATATTGTTACTTATTCTACTAACATTATTCTTTTTCATTTATCTGGTTTTTATAAATAAATTACATTTACTTAAATCATATTCTTTGTAAAATAAAATTATTATTTTAGATTTTATTTTTATTAAATATTAAGATATGTAAACCAAGAGCATTTCTGAAATCGAAAATTCGATTTTAAGGACTACACTAATATATAATTCAACAAAGATTGGTCACAAATACCTTGTGATTTTAAATAAAACCATTTCCCCCAACAGTATTAAGACGGCTGCAAAGAGACCAATACTAAATATAATCATTATGCCAGACACATCCTTAAATGAAATAGCTTTTATATCACTATTGTACCTCTGATTATTCGCATAATTAAGCTGTTTCTTAAAATTAAAAAGTTCAATTATTTGATTAATGATACCAGCACTCATAAGTCTAGAAATAATTCGATTCAATTTTCTTTTGCAGCAAAACTTTCGGTTGATGGCGATTCCACTATAAAGTGACATCAGGAAATCTTTAGAAATTAATGTGTTCTGGGACCTATCTAACATGCTTTCTATAATCGACTTGGGCCCGAAAAAAGCAGTGGTCTCATCAATTATATCTTTTACATTGACTGCATCAGATTCTATGGGTAAATACCACTTGTTCCGGTCAATTGCTTCACCGAGCTCTTGCAAATATCTCTGTTCGGTAGCAAGGAGGAACGGTACTTGATAAGAACCTTCAAATACAAAGCATCGATGGGTTCCTGTCTTGACCGCTTCGGAAAGTTCTCTGAATGTTTCGATTGTCTTTCCCTGAGCTGGCACAGTCATGAAGGACAGAAGTCTCCCTCTGTAGCAAGTGGACAGCACCATCGAGAAAAAAGACCAAAGTACGAGCTGAGTTTTCACAGATGACGAGTTACCGTTCCTGACTGCAAAAGGCTGCCCTAAAAAGTGGGTAATGAGCTCAAAAACGATTCTTGCACAGGAGTACTTTCTTTTGAAGATGGCCCACAAAGTTAACGACATTACAATCAGACACCCCAAGAAAAACATCCACAATGACCAAGGAAATGGATAGAAATAGGCGTTCTCGGATCCCACGGATGTCGCCCGTTTGATTGCAAAAGTCGTAGTACCTTCTTTAATAGCTGTACTGAAGTCAACATATTCCATCCTCTCTGCTGTTATTGCAAGTTGGCCGCACCCCAAGTCTGCTTCGCCTCTGTGCACCATTCCAATTACACCAGTCCAGGACCCGTTAATCAGGCGGCCAAATTCCAATTGTTCTGGAATGAGTAAATTGTAATTGAAGCCGAGAGCAAGAAATAATTCATTTAAGATTGTCCTCTCTTGGCCTTCTAAGACGTCTAGGAAGGCCACTGTTATGTTGGATAAATGTTTCATAGTTTTTTTGTTTGGACAAAGTACTTAGTTGGCAACTCCATAAGGCGGAAATGTAACAGTTCTCCTAAAGTAAATAGTGCTTTTGCTGAAATTTCCGAGGAAAAAAGCTAACAAAATTATTTGCATTTAAGAGACAATGAGTATTTTATATTATCCATGAATATTCTGAGTGAATTTTAACAAAAATGTTATGAAACTTTTTCTTTGTCTACTCCACGCAATCGAACAAGGTAATTTAATGGAGGTGAGCTATCATAACAAGCTTAGATAATATGGTATGATAGTCAAAAATATGATCTGAAGAAAGTTCTGAATCAGTGCATGAAAGCTTCGCAACTTCGGTGCCCATCTGTTAAGATCATGTTCACCCTTTTAACAAACTCGATATGATAGACATTATTCTGCATATGTAATGAGATCTGATATTCGTCGAACCTATAGATAGTAAAAACTTGTTTTTGAATGGCTGCGTTACTGGAATAATTGTCTATTGATCTATTTTTCAGATATTATGTAAAAATCCCAACTAATCACAAGCTTTTAATGACTTCACACAATCGCTTTGACCCATGAAACTTGACATGAAGCTGATGATAATATAGTTGCATGCGCAATTCGCTTTAGGAAAAAAAGAAAATGTATTTACAAAATTAAAATACATATTTCGTTTTATTTCATACAAATATGGTTCGAATTTACCAAAGTTTTGATGTCGTAAATATATTTTCAAAAATATGTGGTGTCATTAACGAATATTGGGAAACAAAAATTCCATGCCAAAATAAGCAAAAAATATTATCTAAATAAACACAATTATGAAACCTCAACCAAAGTATCGAGCACTTTATATGTAATAAATCAAGTTACGCGTAAAACTATTGTTTTCAACTTGCGTTTAAACTTAACTTTACGTTTTCATTTGGTAAGGAAGGTATTAATGGTATTCACCAATCGTTAATGTATTAATATGAATTCGTTTTGTTGAAAGGGCACCATTCGCAACTTTAACTTCGCTGATGTATATTGTATATAGGCCCTTTCAACAACAAAAATATTCACCTGGGATCCATTAGGGCTTTTGAATGTGAACATTCAAATGAAAATTGATAGTAGCTGTTTTCCAGGGATTAGAGTAACACGTTACTTGTAAGAGTTAATTTTTTTAGGTAATTTTTTAAGGTAGGTTTTTTTAGGTAATTTTTTGGGGGTTAAAAGTATTATTAACAAAAAAGTTTTAAAAAATGACTTTAGTAAAATATAATTAACTTGGTGATTTTTTATTTTTAGCTACTGTAGGTAAAACTGATTAACAGAGGTAACAGTTCATAGTAAAGTAACATTCTTTTTATGCTGCTTCATATTGAAACTGCTTCATATTGAACTCATATTGAAACTTCATATTGAAACTTGAAATTTTCGGTAGCCTAGTGGCAAAGTGCGTAACTCCCTTGCAGATTTCGTGGTTTTGAATCCCCATCGTCTCATAAAACGATAATAAATCAATTTATAATTAAATAATAATAATAAAGAAAATAAAAACTGTAAAAAAAAGTAAGAAATTAAAGAAGAGGAACCAAAAGCAAGAAATTCGATTGCATAACTTTTTTTATGGTCCATTGCCGTAAAGATTTGGACAAACGAACAAATATTGGCATATAATCTGTAAATAGGCAATGATTGGCAAATGATCGTATGGAAAAGATGTCCCTACAATTCGACTACTGACATTTAGAAGTCTTACAGACGTCGCTTGATGAAGATAACACTCTACCTCATAGTCAGACTAAAACTAACAATGTGTGTTATTGTTTGGCGGATGACAAATACCTTGTATTTCAAATATAACCATTTCCACAATTAGTTCAAAAATGGCAATAGAAAGACCAACACTAAATATGAAAATTATGCCAGACACATCCTTAATTGAGAGAGCTTTAATTCCAGTATTCCACATATGATTCTTTGTATGATTAAGCTGTTTCTTGAAAATATTACTGTCTATAATATGATTAATGATACCGGCACTCACAAGTCTAGAAATGATTCGATTCAATTTTCTTTTGCAGCAAAACTTTTGGTTTACGGCGATTCCACTATAAAATGTGGTCACGAAATCTTTGGAAATTAAAATGTTTTGGGATCTATCTAAGATACTTTCCAGATACGATCGGGACGAGATCAAAGCTGTGTTCTGGTCAATCAGGTCTCTAACGTGGAATGTATCAGATTTCTTTCTTAAATAATACCACCTGTTTCTGTCAATAGCTTCACCGAGCTCTTGCAAATATCTCTGTTCGGTAGCAAGGAGGAACGATACGTGGTACGAACCTCCAGATGCACAGCATCTATGTGTTCCTCTCTTGACCGCTTCGGAAAGTTCTCTGAATGTTTCGATTGTCTTTCCCTGTTCTTGCACAGTCAGGAAGGACAGAAGTCTCCCTCTGTAGCAAGTAGACAGCACCATCGAGAAAAAAGACCAAAGAACTAGCTGAGTTTTCACAGATGAAGAGTTACCATTCCTGATTGCAAAAGGCTGCCCTAAAAAGTGGGTAATGAGCTCAAAAGCGATTCTTGCACAGGAGTACTTTCTTTTGAAAATAGCCCACAAAGATAGCGATATTACGATTAGGCACCCCAAGAAGCACATCCACAATGACAAGGGAAATGGACGGAAATATGCGTTCTCGGATCCTATAGATGTCGCCCGTTCGATTGCAAAAGTCAAGGGAGCTTCTCTGTAAGCAGTACTGAAGTCGACGTATTCTTTTCTCTGTGCTGTTATCACGAGGTTGCCACAAGCCAAGTCTGCTTCGCCTCTGTGCACCATTCCAATTGCACCAGTCCAAGACCCGTTTTTCAGGTGGCCATATACGAAGTTTTCTGGAATTAGCAATTTGTAATTGAGGCCGAGAGCAACCAATACTTGTTTTAGGATTGACCTCTCTTGGCCTGTGGAGTCTAGTAAGGCCACTGTTATGTTGGATAAATGCTTCATAGTTCCTTCATTGGTGTTTGGTTTAACTGCGTAAAAGGCTATGGAGAAAATGTATAACAGTTATCCAAAAAATCAATCGTTCTGTTGCTCAGAATATTTATTTTTGAAGTTTAAGTCGAAAAAGCTAAAAATATTATTTGAATTTGGGAATAATAGTTTATTTATGCATCCTTTGAATACTTTAAATGAATTTTTAGATGAAATGCTATGAACCATTTTTCTTCATCCATACAATCAGCCTCGAAAAGGGAATTTGAAGTGGGAGAATGAGATCTGTATAAAAGAGCTTGGTTAAAATGGTATCGCAGACGAACAAAAACGATCTGAAGAAATTGCTGCATTTGTGCAATGAGGACAGTTTTGTTACTTGGATTACCATCTGAAATGAATATATTATAAATTGAATAATTTATTAATGGTCAATTGCTTAACTGAAATCGCTATTTATTGATCTTTTTTCAAGCAAATTTTATTATTAATCACATACAAGCGTGCAACTTAATGACTTTACATGGCCGCGCTTGGGCCCACAGAACATAACCTAAAGGTAATGGTAATACAGTTGCGTGTATTTATTTTAATTACATCCAAAATCAAGGTTGTATTTTTTATAATGCATATTTAAATTACAATTTTTTGAAACAAGAGTAAATTTCTACTCGTTCCATTTTTTTTAAACTTTTTGGGAAAGTACCTCTTCATTTTTTTTTAAATTCTAGAAAAAAAGACTATAGAATCATGATTGTGTTTCGTAAATGTATTACACTATAAAATATATTGGTTTCAATGCTTGGTGCGCTGTCATGGTAGGTTCGACCGGCCGTTGAATGATAACATCAGGTGAAATCCTCCCCCCGCCCCCCCTTCAGGATACTAACAACCCCCTAAAGAATTAATGTCCTTTTTGTCGAGTACTTCAGAAATATAGAAATACTTAGTTTTGTGTTTTCCGTTTTTTTTTTATTTGGAAAGAAATCCCCCAAATCCTATTAGGTTATTTCACGTCGTGGATGGCAACAGCTCCCTATTTTGGAGGATCTCTTTAAAAAAAGTTTCCTTCTTTGTTCTTTCAATATCATACTCATAAATATATCGCTGCAGCTATTTGCCTTCCCAGAACCCGAGCCATGTTGCAGGTATTGCAATCTATCGCCTAACGATCTATTGAAATATCTATAAAACTATAAGTGCTATTTAATGGATCAACCTTGCTAGGCCTATGGCCTTGTTGCTGGTCGAAAATATTTGTATTTGTATAAATTGTCGTAAAACAATACTTCATTTAATAGATTTAACCCGTGGCCATTTACCTGCCCACAATAAGTGTCAAAACCAGAAAGTGGGTTGCTTTGGTTCTGGTGGCAAACGTTAGTGTTCGCCAAATGCGCCTTAGGGTGAATTGGAACTGAAACGCTTTGAATTTCATAATAAAGTTCATTTACATATAACATACTAGTAACATTCTTTTTATACTGCTTGATATTGAAACTGTCGTGAAGTTTCGGTAGCCTGGTGGCAAAGTGCGTAACTCCTTTACGGATTTCGTGAGTACGATTCCCCATTGTCTCAAAAAACGATAATAATTCAATTTATAATTCAGAAAGTAAAAATGGTAAAAGAAAGAAGTAAGAAAGTCACGAAGAGTAACTAAAAGTAAGAAATTTGGTTGTATTACTTTAATTTTTTATAGTTCATTGCAGTAATATTTGCCGAACAAACAAAAATTGGCATAGAATCTGTAAATAGTCGCATATAATTGCCAAAGGAAGTTGTCCCGACAACTCGGCTACTGACATTTAGAAGTCGTACAGACGTCCCTTGGTGAGGATACCTCTATCTCATAGTCTTACAAACTTGTTTTCTCACAATGTTTTTCTGATAACAAATACTTTGTGATTTTAAATATAACCATTTCCACAAACAGTATTAAAATAGGTGTAGAAATACAAACACTAAATAAAACCATTATGCCAGACACATCCCTAATGGAGAGAGCTTCAATTCCAGTATTCCACATCTGATTCTTTGTATAATTAAGCTGTTTCTCAAAAATACTACGTTCAATGATATGCATATGCTTAATGATACCATCACTCACAAGTCTAGAAATAATTCGTTTCAATTTTCTTTTGCAGCAAAACTTTTTATTGATGGCGATTCCACCATAAAAAGTGGTCAGGAAAGCTTTGGAAATTAATATGTTCTGGAACCTATCTAAGACTTTCCAAATACCATTCTGGCCCGATAAAAGCTGTGTTCCGGTTAATCAGGTCTCTAACATAGACTGTATCAGATTTCTTTCTTAACCCTTTCAGTCCCAATGACAATGTGGCATTATCATTTTAGAATTTTTTTTCTGATCGTCTATAGCCATTTATGATATCAAAAAGAACATCATTTAATTCTTCAAACTTTTTTCTATTAGAAAATATTTTTGATTAATCCCAATAGATGTCAGCTCTATTATTTTTTTTAAATTATGATCAGAAAAATGATGCCAAATGGCATCACTGGGACTGAAAGGGTTAATTAATACCACCTGTTTCTGTCAATAGCTTCACCGAGCTCTTGCAAATATCTCTGTTCGGTAGGAAGGAGGAACGGTACGTGGTTCGAACCTTCAGCTACAAAGCATCTATGTGTTCCTCTCTTGACCGCTTCGAAAAGTTCTCTGAATGTTTCGATTGTTTTCCCTGCATGACGGAAGTGTCCCTCTGTAGCAATTAGACAGCACCATTGAGAAAAAAGACTAAAGCACGAGCTGGGTTTTTACAGATAACGAGTTAACATTTCTGAAAAATAAAAAAAAATCCCCAAATAGTGGGCCCTTCCCAAAATAGTGGGCAATGCGTTCAAGAGCAATTTTTGCAAAGGAATATTTTCTTTTGAAGATGGCCCACAAAGATAACGAAATTACGATTAGACACCCAAGAAGCACATCCACAATGTGACAAGGGAAATGGACGGAAATATGCGTTCTCGGATCCCTTGGATGTCGCCCGTTCGATTGCAAAAGTCAAAAGAGCTTCTCTGCAGTAAGCAGTACTGAAGTCGACGTATTCCATTCTCTGTGCTGTTATCGCGAGGTTGCCACAAGCCAAGTCTGCTTCGCCTCTGTGCACCATTCCAATTGCACCAGTCCAGGACCCGTTAATCAGGCGGCCAAATACAAAGTCTTCTGGAACGAGTAAATTGTAATCGAAGCCGACAGCAAGAAATAATTCGTTTAGGATTGACCTTTCTTGGCCTTCTAAGACGTCTAGGAAGACCACTGTTATGTTGGATAAATGTTTCATAGTTTTTTCATTGATGTTTGGACAAACTGTTTAAATGGCAAGGAAACTTGAGGATACGCAACAGTTCTGACAAAGAAAATCATTCATTTGCCTCGAAACCAAATTCAAAATTTTTTAAAAAAATCTAAAAAAATAAAGGAGAAATATTTGCGTTTCGTGACATTGAGTTTGTTTAATGATAATTTTAGTTTGATTACTGAATTATAATTGTTAGATTAAAAATTACTCCTAGGAAACAGTTTATTTCCTTTTTCCCCCCTACTCGAACAAGTGGAAAAAGTTGGATGGCAAGTTTGTGAGCCACCAGAATATAAGCATTGATAATATGGCATTTGTTGTCAAAAATTTTCAGTGAATATGAAAGAAAGTTTCCTTTTTGCAGTTAGTGCGTGGCCGGACTGGAAGCAGCTTTCAAAAATTTGGATTGATCTAATTTTCATGTAATGTATCCCTAATGACACATTTGTTTGCATGGTTTTAATGACTTTACCTTTACACAACAGCTTTGACCTACGGAACTGGACCTAAAGGCAATGACAATCTGCATCTGTAATTTTTTCTTAGAAACATACAAAATGTATTTTTTAAAAATTATAATCAATACTTCGTTTTAGTTTACACATATATTTAACGAATTAACCAAACTTTTAGTGTTGTTAGTAACGTTTTAAACATACGTATTGTTAACTATCATTAACGAATAATATTGGGGAAAATATCCGATAATAGGACAAATTGATCTAAATAAATTTATCTAAAATATCCGATAATAGGACAAATTGATCTATAAATAAACGAAATGATAAAACGACGACCAAAGTACTCATCAATTTTTGTAAAACAAAATAAGTGACGTCAAAAACTAAGTAAGATGTTAATGGTATTCAAAAATCGTTAATGGATTAAAATGAATAAGTTTTTGGCTGAAAGGGCTTTCGAACGCATATTTTAAGCAAGTGTAAACCATACAGGCGGCATATTTACGTTGTCCTATAGGCAGGGCCTGATCTTCCGTAAGGCCCAATAGGCCCGGGCCTAGGGCCTCCTAAAGTTCAGTTTCTTTTATGCTAAATGTTGTGGACCTTCAATTTTTTTTTAAAAAATTTGCCCAACTTTCTAGCTTGACTTAGACTTCGACATAGACACACGGAAGGTCTGATCAATGTTATAAATGATAGATAGAAAAAAAATAAAACATCAGCAATTAAAACTGCTCAAAAGATTTGAGCACTTTGCTTCTTTTGTAAGTCGGCTAATTTTTTAAGTAATGTAATAAAAAATGATAAATCCTTTCAATTAAAATTTTACCCATTATTAAATTTAATTTTCTTAATTGCATATTAATTAATAAGTAAAAATGATAACTTGTAAAGAACTAAAGAACTTGCTTCAAAAATGATTTATGGGAAAACTTAATTTAATAATAACATTTAGAAAAATATAAGAAAAAACGATTTTCTTAAAAAGGGATTAAATTTTAGCTTGTAAATGTGCCGAAATTATAAAAGGAAAAGAGAAATTCAATTTTTGTATCGCTAGAGATCCTTTTCCTGCATTTTAAGAGTCTTAAAATCAATTATTCTACATCAATCAAAATAATTTAATCATGCGACAAATTGACTAATTATAACGTAGAAAATGGGGTCAAAATAGAGGGATAAAAAAAAATGTATGAGGAGTCAAAAATTCTAATCCCAATATACTTCTTAGTCTTGATAAAGCCTTTTGTTTGATATGCTTAGAGAGAGAACTAAATCTTGTGTGTTGATGTTTAAATGCAAAAATGGCTTAATTCAAAATTGGAGATATTGGTTTTGAAGCTGCTTCACATTATGAACGCAAATCATTTTAATCTAAGCAATAGATATTAAAGGTGATCTGCCGACCCAAATTATAGCAAATTTAAGCGCAGCGTTGGTGAAACAAATTTTTTAATTATAAGAGATTACGCAAGAGCTATATCGTTCGTTTTGACCCGCCTTTCTATCGAAAAACGTGAGAAGTTACGGTTAAATTAGTTTTTTAATCGTTTCGGAAAATGATCAAAAGGTTCAAATTATTTCATTCGCCGTCGAAGTGCATAGTCGTTCGTGTTAGAAGCGTTCAAATATTTTTTTTTTCCTTCATCAAAAATTCATTACTTTTTGCTTCTTTTGTAAAAAAAGTTTCTTTCAGCAAAAGCACATTGGGAGAAATATTACATTTTCTCAATCACCCCTTGGCATTAAGCAGTTTATCTAGACATAAATGAAAAAGCTATGAATCATTTACCCAACATAACAGTAGCCGTCCTAAAAAAGGCACAAGTTTCGGGAAATTACTCAAAGGTAGAGCTCGATGGCGCCGAGGGAATATTTCTAAAGACTGTAATGACTGCTCTTGGCGTCAATTACAGGTTGGTGATTCCAAAAGACTTGGAATTCGGCCGTCTGATTAACGGGTCTTGGACAGGTATCATTGGTATGGTGCACAGAGGCGAAGCAGACTTGGGTTGTGCAAGCATCACGATAACATCCGACCGAAAGAAATATGTCGATTTCAGCACTGCTTATATACAAACTTCTTTAACTTTCGCAATAGGAAAGGCGACATCAATGCGAGCGAATGACTCGTACCTTCGTCCGTTTCCTTTGTCTTTGTGGATGTGCTTCTTGGGGTGTCTGATCCTAATGTCCTTAACTTTGTGTTTCGTCTTTAAAAGAAAGTACTCTATTGCAAGAATCGCTTTCGATCTGATTGCGCACACTTTAGGGCAGCCTTTTGCGGTCAGGGAAGGTAACTCGTCATCTGTGAAAACTCAACTTTTGCTTTGGTCTTTTTTCTCGATGGTGCTGTCCGCTTGCTACAGAGGGAGACTTCTGTCCTTCATGACTGTGCCAGAGCAGGGAAAGACAATCCAAACATTCGGAGAACTTACCGATGCTGTCAAGCGAGGAACCCATCGATGCTTGACATTGGGAGGTTCGAGCATGGCCTCTTTCCTCCGCGATACAGACAAGCAACATTTGCAAGAGCTAGGGGAAGCTATTGACAGAAATGGGTGGCATGTCCCCACCGATTCCGATACATTCCATGTCAGCGAAATAATTAACCAGAACACAGCTTTGTTCGCACCACAGTTTTATCTGGAAAGTGTCTTAGATCTGTCACAGAACTTTGTGATTTCCAAAGATTTCCTGTCCTCAATATCGGCTGGATTGGTCATCAGTCGAGATTTTTGCTGCAAAAGAAAGTTGAATGAAATAATTTCTAGACTCCTGAGTGCTAATATCATTAATACTATACGTGAACATGATAATTTTAAGAAACATTTAAATTCTACAAAAACCCATACACGGAATATTAAAATTTCAGCTATTTCAATTAGCGACGTATATGACATACTGATTATCTTGGCTGTTGGTCTTTCTACAGCCTTTTTAATTCTGTTGGGAGAAATAGTTTTATTTAAAATTACAAGGTATTTGTAATATTTTACATAAAAGAATAAAATGCCTAACGGATCAACATGATAATAACCTTTTAAAAGATAAGAATTTTCGACCAAGTATGAAAAACATTTCATTATTTGTTTTAAATATGGCCTTCGCCCTTACCTTCTAACGTACGCCCAGCTGCATTCCGGCCGTCGCTTCGCTTCCAATTAAATTCTCTTCAAATACAAAAATTTTCGACTAACAACAGGACATAGAGGCCCAGCAAGGTTGATCCAAAAAATTTCTTTTTTTTTTTACCAGCCTCCAATAACTATCAAGATTCTTCTTGAGTTCTCCTACTCTCTTCAAATAAACAACAGTGAAACAAACAACTGACCATCACATAACCTCTATCCAACTGATGTTGTCGTATCTGTACACATGAAGGGGTACATATACACTGAGTGGCCACTTTATTATTACCATCTGATAGTTTATGCAACCATAATT
Organism: Oedothorax gibbosus; assembly: GCA_019343175.1. Classification (NCBI taxonomy): domain Eukaryota; kingdom Metazoa; phylum Arthropoda; class Arachnida; order Araneae; family Linyphiidae; genus Oedothorax; species Oedothorax gibbosus. The sequence continues at coordinate 101,818 of JAFNEN010000986.1, read as the reverse complement.
TTCAGTTTTATGCTATCCATAACCATTTTAGCTTGAACACGAACAGTCACCAGATCTCACCCCAATTGAGAATTTGTGGGATGAGACCGAACGGGGCATTAGGCAGCTGTATTCAGTAGGGGGATTTAGGGACATTTGACCCCTAAGGATACATGACCCAATGCCTTTTTCTCAGCAATGGAAAAGTTTTGTGAGTTGAAAGTGGCATCACTTTTTTCTTTTCAGCCAGTTGATCACATGGTGAAAAAAACGAAATGAATCATTGCGTATTTGTTAAGTTATGCGAAGAAATACTTTTTCATGCACTGAAAGTAAATTTTTGAGGCCGTAAGGTTTTTCGGTCTACATTTTTTGGTTTAAAAGAAAGATTTTTTCAATTAGTTATTTGTTTAGTTCATGCTATTAGCTACAGTTACATGCATAATAGTGCTAATGTAATTATTCGCAAATGACTTTGTTTTGGGATTAAACAAAAAAAGTGCAACTAGGGATAAGTGACCCAAACCAATTAGGGATATGTGACCCAAGTAAACAACACAAAAGTAGACAGAAGTAGACCAAGTAAATTTTTTTTTAAATCACGGGAGTCCCAAAAGTAATTGACTGGGTCCTTATTGACTGGGTCAAGTAAGGTTTGTTTGGAAGGTACAAGGGATTTTTTTAACGAGCTTACAATTCCAATATGCAGAAAAAATCGATGGAAAGTGTTTTAAATGTCCTAAAATGGATAATACATCCCAAAATGATATTGATAAAATAGTAGCGATTCTTCAACCACATGTGTTTTCTCTGCAAAATAAAAGAAGCCCCAGTTTTGTATTTCGAACAGAATTTACTTTTAAATTCGATTATTTCGTTAATATAAGCATATAGTTAATGAGATAAAAATAAAAAGTAATAATTTTGTCTGAAAATACTATTAAATCTATATAAACTTTATAATATGATATTAGTTTTGTTATTTGGTAAAAGTTTTTTGATTATTTTAAGTTATACTACCACATTTTGGGGTTGGGTCACGTATCCCTAATAGGTGGGTCATGTATCCATATGCATTGGGATACATGACCCAAAACTAAAGTTTTAAATAATTTATATTTTACTACTATTGCAGTTAATCTATATATATATAATACTCTTATACGGAACTCAAATTTCCTTATATTTCTATCTCTGGAATGGCAACAATCAAAATGAACAAAAATACTACTAATTTCAAAATGGCCGACTGAAAACAACAAAAAAGTGTTTCTTCAGAAATGGCTTGAAATAGGGAAAAATAACTATAAATATTATGCCGCCTAAGGTAAAGATAAGTTGATTTTGATATACTCTAAGTGTTATATAAGATTCGTTATTAGTTTTTAAAAAAAAACAACAACTTTAGGATAGAATCAGTAAGTTTAAATTTTTACACGCATAATATTAGGGACGTTTAATGTTTGAAAATTTAAATTATAATTTCGATCGACTGAACTACCAAACACTATTGTTAATAAAAAAGGAAAAATTCAAATTGTTTTTAAATATAGTTTCTAAGCGTTGATGGCTACCACAGTTTCCAATTTATTTACAAATGGATGTTAGTCCAGCAGCGAAATATTTTCGCAATAATAACCATTAATTTATAAGCATCAATTTATAATTATTTTATTTTAAAAGGATATTAAAGGCAGTTAACCTAAAGGACCATGTCCGGATTTGGCGAAAGTCGAAAAATGTCGCCAAGTCAAAATGACAACAAACCGAGCGTTTGCCAAGTCTGTGAAATGACAACAAATAATTACATAAAATGCTGCTAAAAACTGAAAATGTCTGCTGAGAGAATATGAAAGATTTCCTTATTAAAAATTATTGTGTGGCATTTGCGATCGTAGATCGTAGCGATATTTTAAAATAAGAAAATCAGAACTCAACAGTTTTCTGCAAGTTCAAAGGGGTTGGCGAGCGATAGCGAGAAGGGGGCGTGCCCCCTAGTACTACAGAAAAATACTAATATATATTGTGTACTACTTTATGAAGTATAAATTATCTGCATTTACACATTCATAAATAGTGTTTTTTAAAAGTTACAAGCAAAAAACTTCGAGTGGGGTCATATGTCCCTGGTTCCCCCTACCATCGAATCTTAAGGAATTGGAAAGTGCAGTTCGTGGAATATGCTCTCAGATTAGCCCTCGTTACGTTTCGACTGGAGTCATAGATAGATTTCTAGTTCATAGTACTTAGAATATATATTTCAAATGATCTGGACTTGTTGTCCACCCTCCTACCATGTGATGATGGGGGTTCACTGTACTTAATTCATATTATAAATGTGTTGTGTTTCGATTTAAGAGTGTAAGTGTTTTTGAAGATATTTCAACACCCATATCCATCAAAAGGTACCTCAAGGTGAAGGCCAAGTTGCTTCGGAATAAATACTGCAATATTTGTTGTAATATAGATAGCTAGTTGCAATGCAGTGGAAAATGAGCACCATCTAGCGTGGGTGTCATTTGAGGATGCGTGCACGTGTGCGGCGAAACGAAACGCTGAAACGCTTTTAAATCAACCCAATGCGCTCTGTTAATGGGGGTGATATAGAGGGAATGGGGTTCAACCGAATTATAAATCGTTATAAGACACGACTCCAGGTATGCCTGGACTATGTTATTTATATTTTTCAAAGATTCCCAGACTATATTGCTTCATTTTTTGTGCCAGCTAATTGGCGCATCTGCCACACTGTGTGGGCGCACGCGCGCGTAGACTGCTACAAATTATGCACTTTGTTTCACCAAAACTATGGTTCCTACAGTAGCTGCAACGGCTGTGTGGTGAAACGTTAAACCATATTTTTGGTATTCGGTTGAACCATTTCTCAGGTTTTTGTTTCCAAATCCAGAAAAATGGTTCAACCAAACACCGAAAAAAGGTGAAACATTTCACCACACAGCCGTTGCAGCTACTAGGAACCAATATCATGGTGAAACCAAGCACAAAATTTTTAACAGTGTAGTTAAAACCTTTGTTAAAACTTGAAACTCAAACTAAAACCATGAAACTCAATACATGGCGATTGCCTCATTCCGAACTAAGCCCCACAATGGCGCCTCTTTCACTCGTGACTCCAATTAAAAACGAAGCAACAGAAAATCGCCGAGACGCCGATGTTGTAGCTTCGCTCCCAATTAAATTCTCTTCAGAGAAACTCTCTTCAGCCCTTCACCTAATACATGCACAAATTTCGACCAGTCCTCATGGAATGAGACTTGTCCAATGTCCACCCTCTACAGAACTCGAGTTGCAGGAAAAGAGTAATACTATATATTTTATAACTGGTGTGGTATACCTATAGAATAGAATAGAATGTTAGAATGTTGCACACGATTATAAGATGAAATTGAATAAAAAAATTACCAATTGAAACAGGGTTTTGTGTTTTTACTAACTCAACACTCATTTTTGAAAATAAGGAACTGTTATTAGCCTTTTGCAACCCATTGTCCTACCAAAAGGATCTCCAAAGTCGAGATGGGTTACTTCAGTTTGCTTTTTTTTTCAAAAAAAACTATCGTATTAGTTGTTAACTAGATTTATATGGGGGAATTTACAGCGTCATCTGCTGGCGGTAGTTCTGTTGTCTTCCTGCAAAACCAAGTAAGTAATATAACCTAGAGAGTAAATGGGCAATTCTACCTTAATTTTTAATTTTGTGTCACGTTTGGGCATAACTTTAAAAAAATTAATATTTCTTTTCAATTTTTTCTTATTATACTAATAGACTGGTCCTTATATAATTGCAAAACGGAATTTCAAAGCAAAGAAACTCTAACAAATTTTAGGACACAAAACAATGCAGAAAATTCCTTACCTTCCCATGTCCTGAATGTTAAATTTTTAGTTTAGGGCTCAAACTAACACATTTTTGAGCTAAAAATTACATTCATTTGGATTTTAAAATGAACTAATACTATATCTTAACAAATTCCTTCCATAAAATTTTGGCTTTTAAAATTTATAATGTGTATTACTCTTCTCCTAATACTTTGTCCCTGGGTTTTGATACATTCATTGACCTCATTACTAAAGTGGCGAAGAGAGGCACTGGATACTACAGTGATTCTTCAATCATGAAAACTGTATTGCAGGAAACTCACATTTCAGTTAGTGGCCGCATTTTTTTGCTATACTTCACCAATTAGCCCAAAAGTAAAAAAAAACCAGTAAAATGAGCTGCGTGGCTTTATTACTTTCTTTACAATCCCCCATAGTTAAGGTTAATTTTTGCTAAATAATTGGAATTTTTCTATAAATATGTTTAAGTGAAGTATAAGGAGTAAAAAAAATCAATTTTTATTAAACTGGAGTTAGTTTCAACACAAAAAAGACCGAAAAACATCGTGAATTTCCTCACCGTCCGTTCTTTACCTTCCGTTCCTAACCGTCACAGTGATCTAGGGATGGAAAACCGAAACCTGTTTTAAGACTAACAAGTTTGTTTCGTGACTTCGGTTTCATTGAAAATTAGTTATTTTCATAAGGCCAGTTTAAGCCGGTTTCTTTGAAACCGGTTTTTTTTTACTGCCATTCCTAAATTTTTTGTAAAAAAAATTCAAATGAGCCTTGGTCAACTTTTTTTTTGTAATTCTAGAACCCTTATAAACCTTTTTACAAATATTTAAAGTGATCTTGAAAAAATAAATTTCACTAGTTTTTTATACCTGAAATTAAAAATTATGGTAGAACTGCCCAAATACCGATTTAAGCTTTACAGCTTGAAACGGTAGCTTTCGATGTAAACTTTGGTTTTGAAACTCAATTTTTACCACATTTTTACATTTTACTGTCAAAATATATTTTTATTTTACTTGTTAATAGCTATTTTAACTAATAGTAACTTAATTGACTAGCAACACCGTAAGACCAAGAAGAACAAATTTAGATTAAGTTTAGTATTATTACATGGTTTATATAACTGCGCCCAATTTTATTAAATATAATAGATCGACTCTGGGCGAGAATGGAATAAGCAGTTTTTGGTTTTCAATAATTTGGTGTTATACAAACAAGCACTAATTTGCAAATGAAACAATTTGTTTTGGTATTATTCATAACATATCGTGTATGAGAATCATTAATGTATATATATTGCTTCATTTTTTTTTGTCTTAAGCAATACTCGGGAAATAAATGTTTGCATGGGTTTTTTTTAAACAAATTTCACATATATTAATCACTAGAATGAACCTAACTGCAAAAGAACTATGGTAGAAGTGAAAATATAAACCTTTTAACCGATAAAATTAATCGTTATGAAAAATTATATTTTATCTAGTTTCAGTAATATTATGTTATAAGGTAGTTGATAATATAATTATTTCTGCAATATTTACATAAAATGAAACCTATTAAAAAGAGAGGAATTGTGTTAGTTTGGCAAGACCTGATGAAGGCTTGCGTGAAATAATTTCCCTCGATAGTTTTGTAAACATGACCGAAAATCAATTTTGCCTTAGCAGACATATTATAGAGAAATAAAAAAAACTCATAGAAAAAAATCAATAATTAGCAATTGCAGTGCATTATAAAATTATCAAACACGCGTTTTCAGGCTATTAACAGCTTGTGAAAATAGCTGGTTAATTCCATATAAATGTATACCTCAGGTGAATTTAAAAAACATTTTTTATTACATTTGAAAACTTTTATATGTGATTTTTCAGACATTGCTATTGAAGAAAGAATTAAGAAATTACCAGAAACTAACTTTGGGGGACGTTGTGTAACTTTTTCTAACTATGATTTTACCATGTATGCAATTCTTAACTTACCATGTTCAAAATGATTTACATATGTTATGTTATTATTGCCTAAATTTCCATATCTGTGATACATTCACGTGATGTATGTGTGTTAGTCACAAATTGAATGTAGTGTAAGTCCTGCACAAAAATTTTAATAAATTATTTCCTATGATATTTCAACACTTTTTTGCAATTATATTATTTAGCTTTAAACCTTATACTTAAAATAACCACTGGTAGAATGTTGATTTACTGCACTATGAAGACGAATTTAGAGTTTATAATGATAACCAAAAATCGACTTCCTTTCATGTAGTGTAAGTCACATCAGGACATTTTTATTATTTTTTAGTAAAATATTAATAGTGATAATAATTTGAAAAAAATGTATTTTATTTAATTCTAATGCAAATTGCCCACGCAACTATATTGTCTTTACATTTAAGTCATGTTCCGTACGCCAAAGCTGCCATATAAAATCGTTAAATTGCACGCATGTACGTGACTAATAATACATTTTGCTTGAAATAAGATCAATATATAGCGATTACAGTTAAGAAATTGATTATTATTTAATTACTCTTTTTATAATATATTAGATTCATTTCAAATGGCAATCAATCAAAACTGTCTTCATTGTACAAATGGAGCAGTATCTTCAGATCGTTTTTGTTTGTCTTCGATACCATATTATCCAAGCTCTTTTTAATACAGGTCTTGCTCTCCCACATAAATTTCCCTAGTTCGAGGCCTGATTGGATGCATGAAGAGTAAAGGTTGATATCATTTCCTCTAAAAATTCATTTAAAGTATTCAAACGATGCATAAATAAACTATTATTCTAAAATTTAAATCATATTTTTTAGCTTTTTCGATTAAAACTTCAAAAATAAAAATTCTGCGAGCAACAGCACGATTGGTTTTGGGATAACTGTTACATTTTCTCCATAAGCCTTTTAAGCAGTTAAGCAAAACACCAATGAAAGAATTATGAAGCATTTATTCAACATAACGGTGGCCTTGCTAGACATCCTTGATGGTCAAGAAAGGTCAATCCTACAACTATTATTGGTTGCTCTCGGCTTCAATTACAATTTACACATTCCAGAACACTTGGAATTCGGCCGCCTGATTAACGGGTCCTGGACTGGGTAATTGGAATGGTGCACAGAGGTGAAGCAGACTTGGCATGCGGCCATCTCGCGATAACAGCACAGAGAATGGAATACGTCGACTTCAGTACTGCTTATAGAGAAGGTCCTATGACTTTTGCAATCAAACGGGCGACATCCGTGGGATCCGAGAACGCCTATTTCTATCCATTTCCTTTGTCATTGTGGATGTTTTTCTTGGGGTGCCTGATTGTAATGTCGTTATCTTTGTGGGCCATCTTCAAAAGAAGGTATTCCTGTGCAAGACTCGCTTTTGAGCTCATTGCCCACTTTTTAGGGCAGCCTTTTGCAGTCAGGAATGGTAACTCGTCATCTGTGAAAACTCAGCTTGTGATTTGGTCTTTTTTCTCGATGGTGCTGTCCGCTTGCTACAGAGGGAGACTTCTGTCCTTCTGACTGTGCCAGCGCAAGGAAAGACAATCGAAACATTCAGAGAACTTTCCGAAGCGGTCAAGAGAGGAACCCATCAATGCTTTGTATTTGAAGGTTCTTATACTCTACGCTTCCTCCTCTCAACCAAAGGGAAACATTTGCAAGAGCTCGGTGAAGCAATTGACAGGAACAGGTGGTTTTTACCGATAGAATCTGATGCAGTCAATGTAAGAGATATAATTGATCAGACTACTGCTTTTTTCGGGCCCAAGTCGATTCTAGAAAGTGTCTTAGATAGGTCCCAGGACATATTAATTTCTAAAGATTTCCTGACGTCAGTTTATAATGGAATCGCCATCAACCGAAAGTTTTGCTGCAAAAGAAAATTGAATCAAATTATTTCTAGACTTAATAGTGCTGGTATCATTAATCATATAATTAAACTTGTTAGTTTTAAAAAACAGCTTAAATATGCAAATAATCAGAGGTACTACACTGATATGGAAGCTATTTCAATTAGGGATGTGTCTGGCATAATGATTATATTTTATTATTGGTTTCCTTGAAGCCATCTTAATACTGTTGGGGGAAATAGTTTTATTTAAAATCACAAGGAATTTCTGATCAATCTTTGTTGAACTATATATATTACGCCAACCCGAACGCCTAGCTGCATTCCGCATTGCATTTGTTCATCGCTTCGCTTCCAATTAAATTCTCTTCAAATACAAATACAAAATTTTCGACCAACAACAGGACATAGAGGCACAGCAAGGTTGATCCAAAAATTTTAAAATTTTTAACCAGTCTCCAATAACTATCGAGATTCTTGAATTCGTCTACTCTCTTCGAATGAACAACAGTGAAACAAACAACTTACCATCACATAACCTCTATCCAACATGTGTGTCGTACACAATGTAGGGGTACACATACACTGAGTGGCCACTTTATTATGATCCCCCATCTGATAGTTTTATGCAACCACAATCTTCAGTTTTGTGCTATCCATAACCCTTCTAGCCTTAACAGTCACAAGATCTCACCCCAATTGAGAATTTGTGGGATGAGATCGAACAGGGCATTAGGCAGCTGTATTCAGTTTTCAGTACCATCGAATCTTAAGTAATTGGAAAGTGCAGTTCGTCGAATATGCTCTCAGATTCTCTCATAACACCTGCCAAAATCTCATAGGATCGGTACCAAGAAGAATTCAATGCAGTGTTTAAGGACAAAAGGGGTTAAATATTATATGGAGAGATGATCATAATAATTTTGGCCACTCAGTGTACAAGGCAAGAAAGTTTACAGGTTTCGATTTTTGGTGGTGCCTTCCAATAGCATTCTGACAGCCCTCGTTACGTTTCGACTTTTGTCATAGAGTTTCCAGTTCATAATACTTAGAATATACATTTCAAATGAATTGGACTTGTTCCGCCGTCCAACAGGTATAGAGTTATGTTTACAACTTTTTTTTGTCGGTGGTGGGGGATTCACTGTACTTAATTCACATTAGAAAATTGGATTGTTTCGATTTATTAAGAGTGTAAGTGTTGCTGAAGATAATGCAACACCCATATCCATAAAAAGGTACCTCAAGGTGAAGGCCAAGTCGCTTCGGATTAAATACTGCAATATTTATTGTAATCCAGATGACTGGTAGTATAATGCAATGGAAATTGAGCTCCATCTAGCTTGGATGTCAGTTGAGGTTGCGTGCGCCCCCAGTGCGGCAAAAGCCTGAAGCGCTTTGAAATCAACACAAAGCGCTCTGTTTATGGAAAGTGAGAGGGGGGGGAATGGGGTTCATCCTGATTATAAAGGTTATGCGACACAATTCCATCAGTATGCCTGGACTATATTTGTTTTATATTTTTCAAAGATTTCCAGCTTATTGCTTCATTTTTTTTTGCCACTAATTGGCTCGTCTGTCATACGGTGCGAAGTTAGAGCCCTTGATACAACTTGGTGAGCGATATATTATCTATACCCGTTTTTTTGAAGTGTTCCTGCAGCTGAAGCACTCAAGTGTTAATCTTTGTATCAAAATTAATCTTTTCATTTATCAAAACTAATCGTTTTGATGACATTCAAACCATGAAACTCGAGAACGCAATATACATGGCTGTAGTACATGAATTCTGTACAAGATTATAACTAGACAAGTTAAATGGTTATTGAAATTGCAAGTATTTTTTTAATAACGAATTTTGAGTGATTCAATAATAAAAATACTATTGTATGTTTTAAAAATTGAAAGCAATAAAAAAATTACAGGATAAAAAAGGGGGTTTTGTTTTACTAACTTGACACTATTTTTGAGAGTACAAAACCTACATTTTAAAACAACGAGCGGTTTTAACTCGTCTGAGTTATTTTCCACTCCTTTCCGTGCGAAAATTGCACTCTCCATAGGATGAATTTAATCTTTTTCGGAGTGGGTAAAAGAAATAAAAAAACAATCTGGCCTACACTCTTAAACGAGGGGTTTAACTCAGTCTGAGTTAATTCCACCCTTCGGTGCGAAAATCACTTTCCTATAGGAGTGAATTTCACTCTTTTGGTTTTAAGAGTTTTTAAGTAAAACCTAAAGAATAAGTACTCTAGGTTTTAAAGCTTAAATAGGTTGCTTTCGATGTAAACTTTGACTTTAAAACGCAATTTTTACCAAATTTTTACATTTTTCTGTCAAACAAAAACAAATTATTTTTATTCGACTTGTTTAAGGACGAATGAGCCCGTATGACCGCGGATCTCCAAACTAAAGTGACTCTGTTAATCCAATGGGAAAAAAAATATTTTCTAAGCCCCATTTCTCCGGCTGCATTGGATATTTTTACGACGGTTTTTTTTATGATAAATGTAGTTGACCTTACAGATACAGGTCCCTATAATCTCACTCTTTGAAATTGGTTCGAAGATTTTTTTTAATTTTCAATAAATAATTTACAACAAAATATTCCAACCAATTTCAAAAAGTGGGATTATGAGAAACCTGTAAGTCAACTTTATCATATAAAATAAACTGTTTTTAAAAATATTTAATATAGCCGAGGAAATGTGGCTGGCTTAGATAATTTTTTTTTCTCCATTGGATTAACACAGAGGCACTTTGGTTTGGAGACCGTAGTTCAGCGGCCTCGCATTCCCCCCTAACAGTCATTTTTGAAGTAAGAAACCTAGTAAGTGTAAAATATAAACAAGTAGGACTTTAAATGAAATAAAAAACATAAAATCATAAAAACAATAGCGCTGAAAGCAGCTTGATTGTACAATGTAATTTGAATAGAAATATAAAAATGAAGAACGGAGATCTCGACTGACCTCCTCGTCAAGGGGTCTAGCCAGCCAAGACCTCCGGAGGCGTTTCTGAAATGGACTGCCCGCTGTAAGCAGAAACGGCAGTTCCACAGACCCCGACGCATCCGAAACCAAACATAGAGGAACAAAAAATTACTTACCAAGCCCGATCATCCAACAGCAAAAATAAGGATGACCGTACTCCTTAGACATATCAAACAAAACAAATTTTAACATTTTTTAATTCTATTAACCTGTGAAAATGCGTTCTTCATTTTTGTATTTCTAGTAAGTAAAACCTAGAGAGAGTATCGATTTAAGCTGCAGCTTTCGATGTAAACTCTGGCTTCATTTTTACATTTTACTGTCAAAAAAAGTATTTTTATTGGACTTGTTAATTAGCTTTTTCAACTAATAGTAACTTAATTTACTAGCAATACTGCAAGACTATGAAGAAAAAATTTAGAATAAGTTTATATTATTACATGGTTTATATAACTGCCCCCCCCCCCCGCCCAATTTCATTAAATATAATAGATCAACTGTTGGCGTGAATGGATTAAACAGTTTTGGGTTTTCAATAATTTCGTTTTAATATAATACGAAACTATTTATTTTTTGTATTGTTTATAACGGGTTGTATAAATGAAATAACATATATCGTGTATAAGAATCATCAACGTATCTCGTACATATATTAATCACTAGAATGAATTTAGCAGCAAAAAGAACCATATGGTAGAAGAAAAAATTATATACCATTAAAACAATAAAATTAATCGTTATGAAAAATTATATTTTATCTAATTTCAGTAATATTATGTTATAAGGGAGTTGATAATAATTATTTATGCAATATTAACTTAGAGTAAAGCATATTAAAACGAGAATAATTGTGTTGGTTTGGCAAGACCTGATGAAGCCTTGCGTGAAATAATTTCCCTCGATAAAATAAATTTATTTTAATTTATTGTCTAAAAGAATTAAAGTTTCTCGAGCGATTGTTGCTAATGGCAATGGTGATTTAATTGTAATAAAAATGGCTTTCTATGCTTTTTAAATTAGCATTAAATTTTGCAGTTTTTTTTAAATAATTGAAGTACTTCGAATTCTTTTCTGAAATTTTCAAAGTATTCTAATTTCGATGCGCTGAGTTTTTTGACGTATCGCACTTGTCCGTATAGCATTTGTAGTTTGGGCTATGAAAGTTGGTGACAAGCGGACAGACAGACGGACTGAACGATCATAATGCCTTCCACTTTTTAAGTTATAAACGTAGTGTGGAAACTAAAATAGGGTTGCGAAACACCACATTACTTTCAGTTATGGGGGCTGGGGAGCCCAGTCGGTTAGGCATCCGCCTAGCATGCGAAAGGTCCCGGGTTCGGGTCCGGGTATCGCCAAAATAGCTGCCGTCCTATAAACGGTCCGTGCAGCCCAAAATGTCCGATGAATAATACCCCGCGTAGAGGGAGTGCACGTTAAATATCCTTCAAAGTCATAACGCTGCGTACGATGTCGCCCTTAACGGTTGAGTTGGGTGCTTACTCAGGTGTCGGCTCGTCACTTGACTGTGGTTCTAAAAATACGACGCCCGTCGCCAATAGCCCTCGTGTAGCTCTAGTGCGACGATAATTCAAACTGAACTAAACTAAACTTTCATTTACCACTCAATAATACATATTTGCTTCGCTAGATTTCGTTTAAGATTTGTACAAGAAGGTTTTTGTTTTTCAGCAATACAAATAAAACCTTAAAAGTTCTATGGCAGGTAACACCTTTCCACATGAGCGTTTTTCTCTAAAAACTTATTATTATTACGTCCAACAAGTATTCGAAACTCGCGGTCTCTAGGTCCTTTTTCGTGCTATAGAGTGGTTTCTATTACACCTTTTTTTTAAGAAACAGCCTCCTAGTTTCAGTAATATTATGTTATAAGGTAGTTGATAATATAATTATTTATGCAATATTTACATAAAATGAAACCTATTAAAAAGAGAGGAATTGTGTTAGTTTGGCAAGACCTGATGAAGGCTTGCGTGAAATAATTTCCCTCGATAGTTTTGTAAACATGACCGAAAATCAATTTTGCCTTAGCAGACATATTATAGAGAAATAAAAAAAAACTCATAGAAAAAAATCAATAATTAGCAATTGCAGTGCATTATAAAATTATCAAACACGCGTTTTCAGGCTATTAACAGCTTGTGAAAATAGCTGGTTAATTCCATATAAATGTATACCTCAGGTGAATTTTAAAAAAAAAATTATTACATTTGAAAACTTTTATATGTGATTTTTCAGACATTGCTATTGAAGAAAGAATTAAGAAATTACCAGAAACTAACTTTGGGGGACGTTGTGTAACTTTTTCTAACTATGATTTTACCATGTATGCAATTCTTAACTTACCATGTTCAAAATGATTTACATATGTTATGTTATTATTGCCTAAATTTCCATATCTGTGATACATTCACGGGATGTATGTGTTGTATGTCACGTGATGTATGTCACGTGATGCACAAATTGAATGTAGTGTAAGTCCTGCACAAAAATTTTAATAAATTATTTCCTATGATATTTCAACACTTTTTTTTTGCAATTAAATTATTTAGTTTTAAACCTTATACTTAAAATAACCACTGGTAGAATGTTGATTTACTGCACTATGAAGAAGAATTTAGAGTTTATAATGATAACCAAAAATCGACTTCCTTTCATGTAGTGTAAGTCACATCAGGACATTTTTATTATTTTTTAGTAAAATATTAATAGTGATTATAATTTGAAAAAAATGTATTTTATTTAATTCTAATGCAAATTGCCCACGCAACTATATTGTCTTTACATTTAAGTCATGTTCCGTACGCCAAAGCTGCCATATAAAATCTTTAAATTGCACGCATGTACGTGACTAATAATACATTTTGCTTGAAATAAGATCAATATATAGCGATTACAGTTAAGAAATTGATTATTATTTAATTACTCTTTTTATAATATATTAAATTCATTTCAAATGGCAATCAATCAAAACTGTCTTCATTGTACAAATGGAGCAGTATCTTCAGATCGTTTTTGTTTGTCTTCGATACCATATTATCCAAGCTCTTTTTAATACAGGTCTTGCTCTCCCACATAAATTTCCCTAGTTCGAGGCCTGATTGGATGCATGAAGAGTAAAGGTTGATATCATTTCATCTAAAAATTCATTTAAAGTATTCAAACGATGCATAAACTATTATTCTAAAATTTTAATCGTATTTTTTAGCTTTTTCGACTAAAACTTCAAAAATAAAAATTCTGCGAGCAACAGCACGATTGGTTTTGGGATAACTGTTACATTTTCTCCATAAGCCTTTTAAGCAGTTAAGCAAAACACCAATGAAAGAATTATGAAGCATTTATTCAACATAACGGTGGCCTTGCTAGACATCCTTGATGGTCAAGAAAGGTCAATCCTACAACTATTATTGGTTGCTCTCGGCTTCAATTACAATTTACACATTCCAGAACACTTGGAATTCGGCCGCCTGATTAACGGGTCCTGGACTGGTGTAATTGGAATGGTGCACAGAGGTGAAGCAGACTTGGCTTGCGGCCATCTCGCGATAACAGCACAGAGAATGGAATACGTCGACTTCAGTACTGCTTATAGAGAAGGTCCTATGACTTTTGCAATCAAACGGGCGACATCCGTGGGATCCGAGAACGCCTATTTCTATCCATTTCCTTTGTCATTGTGGATGTTTTTCTTGGGGTGCCTGATTGTAATGTCGTTATCTTTGTGGGCCATCTTCAAAAGAAGGTATTCCTGTGCAAGACTCGCTTTTGAGCTCATTGCCCACTTTTTAGGGCAGCCTTTTGCAGTCAGGAATGGTAACTCGTCATCTGTGAAAACTCAGCTTGTGATTTGGTCTTTTTTCTCGATGGTGCTGTCCGCTTGCTACAGAGGGAGACTTCTGTCCTTCTTGACTGTGCCAGCGCAAGGAAAGACAATCGAAACATTCAGAGAACTTTCCGAAGCGGTCAAGAGAGGAACCCATCAATGCTTTGTATTTGAAGGTTCTTATACTCTACGCTTCCTCCTCTCAACCAAAGGGAAACATTTGCAAGAGCTCGGTGAAGCAATTGACAGGAACAGGTGGTTTTTACCGATAGAATCTGATGCAGTCAATGTAAGAGATATAATTGATCAGACTACTGCTTTTTTCGGGCCCAAGTCGATTCTAGAAAGTGTCTTAGATAGGTCCAAGGACATATTAATTTCTAAAGATTTCCTGACGTCAGTTTATAATGGAATCGCCATCAACCGAAAGTTTTGCTGCAAAAGAAAATTGAATCAAATTATTTCTAGACTTAATAGTGCTGGTATCATTAATCATATAATTAAACTTGTTAGTTTTAAAAAACAGCTTAAATATGCAAATAATCAGAGGTACAACACTGATATGGAAGCTATTTCAATTAGGGATGTGTCTGGCATAATGATTATATTTAGTATT
Organism: Oedothorax gibbosus; assembly: GCA_019343175.1. Lineage (NCBI taxonomy): Eukaryota > Metazoa > Arthropoda > Arachnida > Araneae > Linyphiidae > Oedothorax > Oedothorax gibbosus. Next base: position 86,677 of record JAFNEN010000986.1, on the reverse strand, counting down.
GGTCTCTTTGAAGCCATCTTAATACTGTTGGGGGAAATAGTTTTATTTAAAATCACAAGGAATTTCTGATCAATCTTTGTTGAACTATATATATTACGCCAACCCCGAACGCCTAGCTGCATTCCGCATTGCATTTGTTCGTCGCTTCGCTTCCAATTAAATTCTCTTCAAATACAAATACAAAATTTTCGACCAACAACAGGACATAGAGGTACAGCAAGGTTGATCCAAAAATTTTAAAATTTTTAACCAGTCTCCAATAACTATCGAGATTCTTGAATTCGTCTACTCTCTTCGAATGAACAACAGTGAAACAAACAACTTACCATCACATAACCTCTATCCAACTGATGTTGTCGTACACAATGTAGGGGTACACATACACTGAGTGGCCACTTTATTATGATCCCCCATCTGATAGTTTTATGCAACCACAATCTTCAGTTTTATGATATCCATAACCCTTCTAGCCTTAACAGTCACAAGATCTCACCCCAATTGAGAATTTGTGGGATGAGATCGAACAGGGCATTAGGCAGCTGTATTCAGTTTTCAGTACCATCGAATCTTAAGTAATTGGAAAGTGCAGTTCGTCGAATATGCTCTCAGATTCCTCATAACACCTGCCAAAATCTCATAGGATCGGTACCAAGAAGAATTCAATGCAGTGTTAAGGACAAAAGGTGTTAAATATTATATGGAGAGATGATCATAATAATTTGGCCACTCAGTGTACATGCAAGAAAGTTTACAGGTTTCGATTTCTTGGTGTGCCTTCCAATAGCATTCTGACAGCCCTCGTTACGTTTCGACTTTTGTCATAGAGTTCCAGTTCATAATACTTAGAATATACATTTCAAATGAATTGGACTTGTCCGCCGTCCTACAGGTATAGAGTTATGTTACAACTGTTTTTGTCGGTGGTGGGGATTCACTGTACTTAATTCACATTAGAAATTGGATTTGTTTCGATTTATTAAGAGTGTAAGTGTTGCTGAAGATAATGCAACACCCATATCCATAAAAAGGTACCTCAAGGTGAAGGCCAAGTCGCTTCGGATTAAATACTGCAATATTTATTGTAATCTAGATGACTGGTAGTATAATGCAATGGAAATTGAGCTCCATCTAGCTTGGATGTCAGTTGAGGTTGCGTGCGCACGTGCGGCAAAAGCCTGAAGCGCTTTGAAATCAACACAAAGCGCTCTGTTTATGGAAGTGAGAGGGAGGAAATGGGGTTCATCCTGATTATAAAGAGTTATGCGACACAATTCCATCAGGTATGCCTGGACTATATATTGTTTATATTTTTCAAAGATTTCCAGCTTATTGCTTCATTTTTTTTGCCAGCTAATTGGCTCGTCTGTCATACTGTGCGAAGTTAGAGCCCTTGATACAACTTGGTGAGCGATATATTATCTATACCCGCTTTTTGAAGTGTTCCTGCAGCCTGAAGCACATCAAGTGTTAATCTTTGTATCAAATAATCTTTCATTTATCAAAACTAATCGGTTTTGATGACATTCAAACCATGAAACTCGAGAACGCAATATACATGGCTGTAGTACATGAATTCTGTACAAGATTATAACTAGACAAGTTAAATGGTTATTGAAATTGCAACGTATTTTTTTTAATAACAGAATTTTGAGTGAATTGAATAATAAAAATACTATTGTATGTTTTAAAAGGTTGAAATGCAATAAAAAAATTACAGGATAAAGAAGGTTTTGTGTTTTTACTAACTTGACACTCATTTTTGAGAGTACAAAACCTAGTAAGTAAAACCTAAAGAATAAGTACCTCTAGGTTTTAAAGCTTAAATAGGTTGCTTTCGATGTAAACTTTGACTTTAAAACGCAATTTATACCAAATTTTTACATTTTTCTGTCAAACAAAAACAAATTATTTTTATTCGACTTGTGTTAAGGACGAATGAGCCCGTATGACCGCGGATCTCCAAACTAAAGTGACTCTGTTAATCCAATGGGGAAAAAATGTTTTCTAAGCCCCATTTCTCCGGCTGCATTGGATATTTTTACAGACGGTTTTTTTTATGATAAATGTAGTTGACCCTTACAGATACAGGTCCCTATAATCTCACTCTTTGAAATTGGTTCGAAGATTTTTTTTAATTTTCAATAAATAATTTTACAACAAAATATTCCAACCAATTTCAAAAAGTGGGATTATGAGAAACCTGTAAGTCAACTTTATCATATAAATAAACTGTTTTTAAAAATATTTAATATAGCCGAGGAAATGTGGCTGGCTTAGATAATTTTTTTTCTCCATTGGATTAACACAGAGGCACTTTGGTTTGGAGACCCGTAGTTCAGCGGCCTCGCATTCCCCCCTAACAGTCATTTTTGAACGTAAGAAACCTAGTAAGTGTAAAATATAAACAAGTAGGACTTTAAATGAAATAAAAAACATAAAATCATAAAAACAATAGCGCTGAAAGCAGCTTGATTGTACAATGTAATTTGAATAGAAATATAAAAATGAAGAACGGAGATCTCGACTGACCTCCTCGTCAAGGGGTCTAGCCAGCCAAGACCTCCGGGCGTTTCTGAAATGGACTGCCCGCTGTAAGCAGAAACGGCAGTTCCACAGACCCCGACGCATCCGAAACCAAACATAGAGGAACAAAAATTACTTACCAAGCCCGATCATCCAACAGCAAAAATAAGGATGACCGTACTCCTTAGACATATCAAACAAAACAAATTTTAACATTTTTTAATTCTATTAACCTGTGAAAATGCGTTCTTCATTTTTGTATTTCTAGTAAGTAAAACCTAGAGAGAGTATCGATTTAAGCTGCAGCTTTCGATGTAAACTCTGGCTTCATTTTTACATTTTACTGTCAAAAAAAGTATTTTTATTGGACTTGTTAATTAGCTTTTTCAACTAATAGTAACTTAATTTACTAGCAATACTGCAAGACTATGAAGAAAAAATTTAGAATAAGTTTAATATTATTACATGGTTTATATAACTGCCCCCCCCCCCGCCCAATTTCATTAAATATAATAGATCAACTGTTGGCGTGAATGGATTAAACAGTTTTGGGTTTTCAATAATTTCGTTTTAATATAATACGAAACTATTTATTTTTTGTATTGTTTATAACGGGTTGTATAAATGAAATAACATATATCGTGTATAAGAATCATCAACGTATCTCGTACATATATTAATCACTAGAATGAATTTAGCAGCAAAAAGAACCATATGGTAGAAGAAAAAATTATATACCATTAAAACAATAAAATTAATCGTTATGAAAAATTATATTTTATCTAATTTCAGTAATATTATGTTATAAGGGAGTTGATAATAATTATTTATGCAATATTAACTTAGAGTAAAGCATATTAAAACGAGAATAATTGTGTTGGTTTGGCAAGACCTGATGAAGCCTTGCGTGAAATAATTTCCCTCGATAAAATAAATTTATTTTAATTTATTGTCTAAAAGAATTAAAGTTTCTCGAGCGATTGTTGCTAATGGCAATGGTGATTTAATTGTAATAAAAATGGCTTTCTATGCTTTTTAAATTAGCATTAAATTTTGCAGTTTTTTTTAAATAATTGAAGTACTTCGAATTCTTTTCTGAAATTTTCAAAGTATTCTAATTTCGATGCGCTGAGTTTTTTGACGTATCGCACTTGTCCGTATAGCATTTGTAGTTTGGGCTATGAAAGTTGGTGACAAGCGGACAGACAGACGGACTGAACGATCATAATGCCTTCCACTTTTTAAGTTATAAACGTAGTGTGGAAACTAAAATAGGGTTGCGAAACACCACATTACTTTCAGTTATGGGGGCTGGGGAGCCCAGTCGGTTAGGCATCCGCCTAGCATGCGAAAGGTCCCGGGTTCGGGTCCGGGTATCGCCAAAATAGCTGCCGTCCTATAAACGGTCCGTGCAGCCCAAAATGTCCGATGAATAATACCCCGCGTAGAGGGAGTGCACGTTAAATATCCTTCAAAGTCATAACGCTGCGTACGATGTCGCCCTTAACGGTTGAGTTGGGTGCTTACTCAGGTGTCGGCTCGTCACTTGACTGTGGTTCTAAAAATACGACGCCCGTCGCCAATAGCCCTCGTGTAGCTCTAGTGCGACGATAATTCAAACTGAACTAAACTAAACTTTCATTTACCACTCAATAATACATATTTGCTTCGCTAGATTTCGTTTAAGATTTGTACAAGAAGGTTTTTGTTTTTCAGCAATACAAATAAAACCTTAAAAGTTCTATGGCAGGTAACACCTTTCCACATGAGCGTTTTTCTCTAAAAACTTATTATTATTACGTCCAACAAGTATTCGAAACTCGCGGTCTCTAGGTCCTTTTTCGTGCTATAGAGTGGTTTCTATTACACCTTTTTTTTAAGAAACAGCCTCCTAGTTTCAGTAATATTATGTTATAAGGTAGTTGATAATATAATTATTTATGCAATATTTACATAAAATGAAACCTATTAAAAAGAGAGGAATTGTGTTAGTTTGGCAAGACCTGATGAAGGCTTGCGTGAAATAATTTCCCTCGATAGTTTTGTAAACATGACCGAAAATCAATTTTGCCTTAGCAGACATATTATAGAGAAATAAAAAAAAACTCATAGAAAAAAATCAATAATTAGCAATTGCAGTGCATTATAAAATTATCAAACACGCGTTTTCAGGCTATTAACAGCTTGTGAAAATAGCTGGTTAATTCCATATAAATGTATACCTCAGGTGAATTTTAAAAAAAAAAATTATTACATTTGAAAACTTTTATATGTGATTTTTCAGACATTGCTATTGAAGAAAGAATTAAGAAATTACCAGAAACTAACTTTGGGGGACGTTGTGTAACTTTTTCTAACTATGATTTTACCATGTATGCAATTCTTAACTTACCATGTTCAAAATGATTTACATATGTTATGTTATTATTGCCTAAATTTCCATATCTGTGATACATTCACGGGATGTATGTGTTGTATGTCACGTGATGTATGTCACGTGATGCACAAATTGAATGTAGTGTAAGTCCTGCACAAAAATTTTAATAAATTATTTCCTATGATATTTCAACACTTTTTTTTTGCAATTAAATTATTTAGTTTTAAACCTTATACTTAAAATAACCACTGGTAGAATGTTGATTTACTGCACTATGAAGAAGAATTTAGAGTTTATAATGATAACCAAAAATCGACTTCCTTTCATGTAGTGTAAGTCACATCAGGACATTTTTATTATTTTTTAGTAAAATATTAATAGTGATTATAATTTGAAAAAAATGTATTTTATTTAATTCTAATGCAAATTGCCCACGCAACTATATTGTCTTTACATTTAAGTCATGTTCCGTACGCCAAAGCTGCCATATAAAATCTTTAAATTGCACGCATGTACGTGACTAATAATACATTTTGCTTGAAATAAGATCAATATATAGCGATTACAGTTAAGAAATTGATTATTATTTAATTACTCTTTTTATAATATATTAGATTCATTTCAAATGGCAATCAATCAAAACTGTCCTCATTGTACAAATGGAGCAGTATCTTCAGATCGTTTTTGTTTGTCTTCGATACCATATTATCCAAGCTCTTTTTAATACAGGTCTCGCTCTCCCACATAAATTTCCCTAGTTCGAGGCCTGATTGGATGCATGAAGAGTAAAGGTTGATATCATTTCATCTAAAAATTCATTTAAGGTATTCAAACGATGCATAAATAAACTATTATTCTAAAATTTTAATCGTATTTTTTAGCTTTTTCGACTAAAACTTCAAAAATAAAAATTCTGCGAGCAACAGCACGATTGGTTTTGGGATAACTGTTACATTTTCTCCATAAGCCTTTTAAGCAGTTAAGCAAAACACCAATGAAAGAATTATGAAGCATTTATTCAACATAACGGTGGCCTTGCTAGACATCCTTGATGGTCAAGAAAGGTCAATCCTACAACTATTATTGGTTGCTCTCGGCTTCAATTACAATTTACACATTCCAGAACACTTGCAATTAAATTCTCTTCAAATACAAATACAAAATTTTCGACCAACAACAGGACATAGAGGTACAGCAAGGTTGATCCAAAAATTTTAAAATTTTTAACCAGTCTCCAATAACTATCGAGATTCTTGAATTCGTCTGCTCTCTTCGAATAAACAACAGTGAAACAAACAACTTACCATCACATAACCTCTATCCAACTGATGTTGTCGTACACAATGTAGGGGTACACATGCACTGAGTGGCCACTTTATTATGATCCCCCATCTGATAGTTTTATGCAACCACAATCTTCAGTTTTATGCTATCCATAACCCTTCTAGCCTTAACAGTCACAAGATCTCACCCCAATTGAGAATTTGTGGGATGAGATCGAACAGGGCATTAGGCAGCTGTATTCAGTTTTCAGTACCATCGAATCTTAAGTAATTGGAAAGTGCAGTTCGTCGAATATGCTCTCAGATTCCTCATAACACCTGCCAAAATCTCATAGGATCGGTACCAAGAAGAATTCAATGCAGTGTTAAGGACAAAAGGTGTTAAATATTATATGGAGAGATGATCATAATAATTTGGCCACTCAGTGTACATGCAAGAAAGTTTACAGGTTTCGATTTCTTGGTGTGCCTTCCAATAGCATTCTGACAGCCCTCGTTACGTTTCGACTTTTGTCATAGAGTTCCAGTTCATAATACTTAGAATATACATTCCAAATGAATTGGACTTGTCCGCCGTCCTACAGGTATAGAGTTATGTTACAACTGTTTTTGAAGGTGGTGAGGATTCACTGTACTTAATTCACATTAGAAATTGGATTTGTTTCGATTTATTAAGAGTGTAAGTGTTGCTGAAGATAATGCAAAACCCATATCCGTAAAAAGGTACCTCAAGGTAAAGATCAAGTCGCTTCGGATTAAATACTGCAATATTTATTGTAATCTAGATGACTGGTAGTATAATGCAATGGAAATTGAGCTCCATCTAGCCTGGATGTCAGTTGAGGTTGCGTGCGCACGTGCGGCAAAATCCTGAAAAGTTTTGAAATCAACACAAAGCGCTCTGTTTATGGAGGGAGGGAATGGGGTTCATCCTGATTATAAAGAGTTATGCGACACAACTCCATCAGGTATGCCTGGACTATATTGTTTATATTTTTCAAAGATTTCCAGCTTATTGCTTCATTTTTTTTTTTGCCAGCTAATTGGCTCATCTGTCATACTGTGCGAAGTTAGAGCCCTTGATACAACTTGGTGAGCGATATATTATCTATACCCGCTTTTTGAAGTGTTCCTGCAGCCTGAAGCACATCTAGTGTTAATCTTTGTATCAAATAATCTTTCATTTATCAAAACTAATCGGTTTTGATGACATTCAAACCATGAAACTCGAGAACGCAATATACATGGCTGTAGTACATGAATTCTGTACAAGATTATAACTAGGACAAGTTAAATGGTTATTGAAATTGCAACGTATTTTTTTTAATAACAGAATTTTGAGTGAATTGAATAAAAAAATACTATTGTATGTTTTAAAAGGTTGAAATGCAATAAAAAAATTACAGGATAAAGAAGGTTTTGTGTTTTTACTAACTTGACACTCATTTTTGAGAGTACAAAACCTAGTAAGTAAAACCTAAAGAATAAGTACCTCTAGGTTTTAAAGCTTAAATAGGTTGCTTTCGATGTAAACTTTGACTTTAAAACGCAATTTTTACCAAATTTTTACATTTTTCTGTCAAACAAAACAAATTATTTTTATTCGACTTGTTAAGGACGAATGAGCCCGTATGACCGCGGATCTCCAAACTAAAGTGACTCTGTTAATCCAATGGGAAAAAATATTTTCTAAGCCCCATTTCTCCGGCTGCATTGGATATTTTTACAGACGGTTTTTTTTATGATAAATGTAGTTGACTTACAGGTCCCTATAATCTCACTCTTTGAAATTGGTTCGAAGATTTTTTTTTAATTTTCAATAAATAATTTTACAACAAAATATTCCAACCAATTTCAAAAAGTGGGATTATGAGAAACCTGTAAGTCAACTTTATCATATAAATAAACTGTTTTTAAAAATATTTAATACAGCCGAGGAAATGTGGCTGGCTTAGATAATTTTTTTTCTCCATTGGATTAACACAGAGGCACTTTGGTTTGGAGACCCGTAGTTCAGCGGCCTCATTCCCCCCTAACAGTCATTTTTGAAAGTAAGAAACCTAGTAAGTGTAAAATATAAACAAGTAGGACTTTAAATGAAATAAAAAAACATAAAATCATAAAAACAATAGCGCTGAAAGCAGCTTGATTGTACAATGTAATTAGAATAGAAATATAAAAATGAAGAACGGAGATCTCGACTGACCTCCTCGTCAAGGGGTCTAGCCAGCCAAGACCTCCGGAGGCGTTTCTGAAATGGACTGCCCGCTGTAAGCAGAAACGGCAGTTCCGCAGACCCCGACGCATCCGAAACCAAACATAGAGGAACAAAAATTACTTACCAAGCCCGATCATCCAACAGCAAAAATAAGGATGACCGTACTCGGCAGACATATCAAACAAAACAAATTTTAACATTTTTTAATTCTATTAACCTGTGAAAATCCGTTCTTCATTTTTGTATTTCTAGTAAGTGAAACCTAGAGAGAGTATCGATTTAAGCTGCAGCTTTCGATGTAAACTCTGGCTTCATTTTTACATTTTACTGTCAAAAAAAGTATTTTTATTGGACTTGTTAATTAGCTTTTTTAACTAATAGTAATTTAATTTACTAGCAATACTGCAAGACTATGAAGAAAAAAATTAGAATAAGTTTAGTATTATTACACGGTTTATATAACTGCCCCCCCCCCCCCCCCCCCCTCGCCCAATTTCATTAAATATAATAGATCAACTCTGGGCGTGAATGGATTAAACAGTTTTGGGTTTTCAATAATTTCGTTTTAATATAATACGAAACTATTTATTTTTTGTATTGTTTATAACGGGTTGAATAAATGAAATAACATATATCGTGTATAAGAATCATCAACGTATCTCGTACATATATTAATCACTAGAATGAATTTAGCAGCAAAAAGAACCATATGGTAGAAGAAAAAATTATATACCATTAAAACAATAAAATTAATCGTTATGAAAAATTATATTTTATCTAGTTTCAGTAATATTATGTTATAAGGGAGTTGATAATAATTATTTATGCAATATTAACTTAGAGTAAAGCATATTAAAACGAGAATAATTGTGTTGGTTTGGCAAGACCTGATGAAGCCTTGCGTGAAATAATTTCCCTCGATAATTTTGTAAACATTTAAAAAAAAATCAATGTTTCCTTTGAAGACTGACTTTTATTTAGAGAGAAATTTAATCATAAAACATATCAATAATTAGCCTATGAGAAATTATTAAACCACACGTTTCTAGATCATATAAACCCCCTAGAAAAACGAGACTCATTATATATTTTCTTTGTAAGCCATTTGGGTTGAATAAGATGAAATGTATGACGTGTAGAGAATGACGTGAAATGTATGACGTGTAGAGAATGACGTGAAATGTATGACGAGAAAAGAAAGTGGAGCCCCTTGAAAGTCACCTGTACAAGATTTGGTGTTTAATAAAAAGTTGTAATCTTTTCTTAGAAAACGAAAATTTCAATAATCGGAATGTTTCAGATGAACGCTCTTGTTTTCATTTTCTTGCGTACTATTGGTTGCTTCGGTTTCACTCTCAAAATGATATAGATAAAAATAAACTTTTCTTTCTATGCAAGCTTTCTTTAACAACCAGCATCACAGCAAGAAGTTGAAATTTAAAACATTTAATAAGTAAAATATTTTTAGAAAACTAATTTTCGAATACCTTAACAAAATTATAATTCCAAATAACAATTGAAAACAAACTGTTGGAGCTGTTGCCATCCACGACGTGAAACAACCCTATTGCCGTTACTATTCCTGAGTAAAGTGGTTTTGGCGCAATGAGTTGGCGAGACAATTTTTGTCATTTCAGTTTTCTTATATCAGTGTAAAGGATTTTTTTATGTGATTATAATATTAAATGTATAGTAGTTGTAACTCTATAAAGTCAGTGTATATTAGTTGCAATGTAAGCTTTAAAATAATTTTTTAATTGTCATTTAATATAACACTTACACCAAAAGTAGGAATAATTTGCCAAAAATAGCAACCTTTCTCGTCAAATCATAGATTCATCTTGGATCCATTCCCATCCTGTCTATTCTATCATTACCTAATCGATGTTTTGCATTCTGACAAATATGCTTCAAACGCTTCTTTATACTGGGCTTAGCGATGGTGAATACGACCCAGTCCTCGACTTAATCTAAAACAAGTAGGTTTGTAACAGAATCAGTCACTTAACCCGCTTCCACACAACAGTTGTATTTAACAGGTAAAAAGGCGACAAACACAGCATTAATTCTATATTAAACATTTACATGCTAAATTTGGCTAGTTTCATTTATTTTAATTGTCATTTAATATAACATTTACACCAAAAGTAGGAATAATTTGCCAAAAGTAGCAACCTTTCTCGTCAAATCATAGATTCATCTTGGATCCATTCCCATCCTGTCTATTTTATCATTACCTAATCGATGTTTTACATTCTGACAAATATGCTTCAAACGCTTCTTTATACTGGGCTTAGCGATGGTGAATACGACCCAGTCCTCGACTTAATCTTAAAAATAGGGTTGCCAAACACCACATTACTTTAATTTACCACTCAATAATACATATTCGCTACGCTAGAATAAAGAAATAAGATTTGTACAAGAAGGTTTTTGTTTTTCAGCAATACAAATAAAACCTTAAAAGTTCTATGGCATAGGTAACACCGTTCCTTATTATGACGTCCAACAAGTATTCGAAACTCGCAGTCTCTAGCTCCTTTAGTTCGAGCTGCAGAGTGGTTTCTATCACACCCTTTTCTAGAGACATAAAATTTATGTCTCTTAAAAATGTTCCCACAACATCTATTAATAAAAGTTGCTATGGATGTTGAGCTATCAGTTAAACAAAAAAAGTTATGTAGCCCAAAAATAAGATTTTTTGTAAATTTTCACCTTCATCATTTTCTTTTAAAAAAATCTATTCACGCTAGACCTTATCCCATACCAACTTTTGTTAAACGCATATGTTTCAACACATGAACAATTTTGGAGCTCTACATTAATTACCTAAAAGCCTTATGGTTTTAACCATTCACAAGCTGAAAAAATTTAAAATTTTAAAAATCAATATAAAATTTCAAAAACCATTTTACCACACCACTATATCATTTTCAATAAACCTCCACCATTATAAAATAATCGTTTTTTTTTTTTGCAATATCCTTAGCTCACAGCATTCGAGCATGTTTAATTATTTTCTGGGCAGCCCTAAATTTTGGGTAATGCGTCCCCTTAATTAAAAGTAAATAATGTTTAGATAATCGATTTACATATTCATTAACTTTATTGGAAGAATATCCATCGAGTTACTTGTCCGACGTCACGCAAAGGTTGTGAAGACTTTGAACAATAAGAAAAAGCGTTTCCGTCGAAATTTCATTACTGTGTCTATTAAAACTGAGATGGATATATTTAACTGAACGCCGTACCAAAGTTTTCACGAGTTTAGTGTTAAATTATGGATTTCAGTGGTAAATTTTAGTTAATTGACGTTTTTCTTTCTTTTCTGGCAAGCCTATTGAATCGTTCTCAATCGCATAGATCATATTTATGTAAATTCGCAGCGTTTCTCTTAGGGTGAGCAAAATGAAAGTAATCGATATAAAATATAATCAAATGTTATGCTTGACGTTAAAAAAAATTTGATCATTGACAAGTATTCTAAAAAAAATTATCAGGTTAATGTTCTCCAATTAAAAGTAAAAGAAAGTCCATTATATCTGTGAAACCATTTTAAATATTAAGAAAACGTATTCAATAACTCTTTTTTTCTGTTTCTTAAAGCTTTTTTGTCACGAGATAATGGAATTTTCCACTGAGCGAAAGCACAATTTATAGATGGGCAGTCACATTTCCTCCGGGATCCCTTGTCATTCAAGAAAAAATTATCGAAATACCTAAAAACGAACTATGAAACATGCATCCAACTTAACAGTGGCCGTCTTACAAGTGCCGCAATTTGTGGAAATTCTCCCAAATGGAGACCTCGATGGCACCGAGGGGACATTCCTAAAAGAAGTATTAGCTGCTCTTGGTATATATTACAGATTGGTGATTCCAGAAGACTTAGAATTCGGCCGTCTGATTAACGGGTCTTGGACTGGTTTGGTTGGTATGGTGCATAAAGGCCAAGCAGATCTTGCCTGCGCTGGCGTAGCTATTACAACCCAGAGGAAGGAATATGTTGACTTCAGCACAGCTTATCAACAAAGTTCCTTAACTTTCGCAATAGGAAAGGCGACATCCATGCGAGCGAATGATGCATACCTTCGTCCGTTCCCTTTGTCTTTGTGGATGTGCTTCTTGGGGTGTCTGATCCTAATGTCCTTAACGTTGTGTTTCGTCTTTAAAAGAAGGTACTCCTATGCAAGAATCGCTCTCGAGTTGATGGCACACACTTTAGGGCAGCCTTTTGCGGTCAGGGACGGTAACTTGTTATCCGTGAAAACTCAACTTGTGCTTTGGTCTTTTTTCTCGATGGTGCTGTCCACCTGCTACAGAGGGAGACTTCTGTCCTTCATGACTGTGCCAGAGCAGGGAAAGACAATTCAAACATTCGGAGAACTTTCCGATGCTGTCAAAAGAGGAACCCATCGATGCTTTACGATGGAAGGTTCGAGTATGGTCTCTACACTCTTAAAACAAAAGAGTGAAATTCACTCCTATAGAAGAAGTGCATTTTCGGCACGGAAAGGAGTGGAAATTAACTCAGACTGAGTTAAACCGCTCGTTTGAGAGTGTAGGACGCAGATTGTTTTCTTTATTTCTTTACCCACTCCGAAAAGAGTGAAATCCACTCCTATAGGAGAAGTGCATTTTGACACGGAAAGAGTGGAAATTAACTCAGACTGAGTTAAACCGCTCGTTGTTTTAAGAGTGTATCCTCCGCGCTACAAACAAGCAGCACTTGCAAGACCTCGGTGAAGCCATCGCCAGAAGCAATTGGTATTTTTCGCTCGAGTCAACTTCATTTCACGCCAGAGAACTTATTGCCCCGAACACGGCTCTGATTTTGTCTCAATGGTATCTGGAACGTGTCTTAGATAGGTCCAATCCGGACATTTTTATTTCCAAAGACTTCCTGTCAACAGTGTCGGTTGCAATGGTCCTCAATCGACATTTCTGCTGCAAAAAAAAGTTGAATAGAATAATTTCTAGATTCCAGAGTGCCGGCATCATACAACATATCAATGAAAAGCTTATTTTTAAGTACCAACTCAGTTCCCCAAAAAATTTTAGGCGGAATAATCAAATTGCAGCGCTATCGGTTGATGACATTTCTGGTACTTTCCTTATCTTAACTGTTGGTCTTTCTATTGCCGTTTTCATACTTTTGGTGGAAAAGGTATTATTCTCACTCACAAAGAATAGTTGTATATTTCAGGGGGAAAATATTTTACATGAAATTAGAAAATAAATAAGGGATCAACACATGGAAATAACCTAATAAAAAATACGAAATCTTGTCCTATACTTGGTACTTGATCCAAATTTATTCGAAAAAGAATGTCAATAAATAAGCATTTGAATATTTGTTGAAATTGTTAAATTATTTTGAGTAAATAATTATATAATTGTTAATTATGATACAAATTGTTAAAACACTTGCAAAATTTGGAACTATATTTGTACTTGTGCTATGTAAAAAATACATATATTTAATTAAATATCCATAATGAACCTCAAATCAAATTCCATCTGTGTTAATTATAATTATCATCCATAACATAAGAAAACATATAAAAGGAATTACTTCAAAACATTGTAAAAGCTTTCAATTAATACAAATTAATATTATCTGATCGCTGTCTACACATTTCGAATTGATAAGAACATAACAAAACAAGTCTTAGACAAATAAAAAAAAACTTAAACACTTGTCCTAATGTCACAAAAAAAATGTTCTCACAGTTGACAAGATAACAACCACTCCAAAGAACAACAAAAATTGCTAAAAGATATGTCAAGTGATGATGGGAGAAGGCTATCCACCAGAAATTAATAAAAAAAAAGTTTTAAGAAAACGTGAATCGAAGATTCTGGTTTTAGAGGATGTAACCTCGGTCTTGATCTTCTCAGGCGTTAGTTAGGGTGTGGTTGATATCAATGAGTGAGAAAAGAATACAGTGGAGCATCCCAAGGACAAAAAAAAATCTTTATTTTAAACTTTTTGACTATTAAATGGAGGGTTCAGAAGACAGGTGAACTAAGTCCACTTTTTGTTATTTACGAGTAGGTTGGTTGGTTGGTAGACATATATTTTCAGGCTTGTGTGCTTGGTCACAGAGACCCGCATATAAAGATTCGTCAGAAGGACGCACACGACATACACACACACATACAAGACAGATGCTGCCATCTATCGCCCCCTCCACAATTTAGACCTGTCCCTGAAGGGGCGGAAAATAGTCTTCAGGGACCTGTACCAGTGGTAAACTGCGCAATGATCGACCGCAGCTCTTTCTGACCCAACAGATTTAACGAGCACGTACTCCGCATATACTCGGTGGGTCTTCAGTGGTACCGGGACTCGATCGCGTGACCTTCCGATCTCGAGACCGAGACGCTGACCACTATTAGGCTCCCCACAGCCCCCAACACTTACGAGTTAGCAGAGTGATTCCCTGCGAATTTCATTGCCATAATGAAAAAAAAAGTCCTAGGTCAGATAATATCCGCTAAGCAGCACCGATTTTAAAAAATGTTAAGAGGTAATTTTGTTATAAAGCTTTAACTTTAAAACTCTGTAGCAGAAAGTTTTTTATGGACTTGGTTCACTAGTATTCTAAGCCATCAAATTATGTAGGGAGGAAAAGGGCACATTGGGACGTGGGGCCCGGGTGGCCGAGTGGTTAAGATAGCTGCCTCCGCTAACAGTCTGCGCACTGCACCGGGTGCGGGTTCGATTCCCGCCTTTGCCCTGGGTGTAATTTCTCTCTCTGTGACAGTAAAAATTCGTTCTGTGTCTGTCTTACTTGACGAAGGCTTATAAGCGGGTCTCTGATCAAGCACACAAGCCGGAATATATATGTATCAACCCTACCCTACCCTTGGGACGTGTCATGTGCATTGGGCCATCTTGATTAGCTTTTTAAATGATGAACGAAGAAGATTGGATCTTCATATCAAAGTTGTTACTGTAATGCCTCATATGTATATAGATTATAAAAAGTTTTGTAAAATTAACTTCTTTGCTCCAGAGGTACACATATCCTTTATAACACTCACTTTACAACAGTTTTTTTTTTTAAAAATTCCTAATACGAACTTTTCCCAAACATATCGATACCGTAGCACACTGTTAAAAATTTTGTGCTTGGTTTCACCATGATATTGGTTCCTAGTAGCTGCAACGGCTGAATGGTGAAACGTTCCACCATATTTTTGGTATTCGGTTGAACCATTTCTCAGGTTTTTGTTTCCAAATCCAGAAAAATGGTTCAACCAAACACCGAAAAAAAGGGGAAACATTTCACCATTCAGCCGTTGCAGCTACTAGGAACCAATATCATGGTGAAACCAACTAATATCATGGTGAAACCGAGCACCAAATTTTTAACAGTGCAGCTGATAACAATTAGGGGGAGCACTTAGCGTACTTTTGTTTACCCGTCTAGTTCCAATTTCTTAATTTTTTTATTATAAAAATAAAAAAATTGTGAAATACATTCATTATGCATCCAGAAAGAAATGGTAAAAACCAGGGGGGGATCTTAATTTTTTAACTAAAACTTAATTGAGAAAAAATTGAAATCATAACTTTTGAATAAATTATAACAATAATTTTTTCAAAACTTTATTTGTAAAAAAAGTAAAATCAATTTTAAACATCTAAGAATGCAAGCGGGAAGAATTTAGGGTCAATTTATTGAATAAAATTTTTTGAGAGTGAATTTTATTTTACCATGTTTTTCATATTTTCAATTAATAAAAACAAATATTATTTAATTCTTCAAAAGATATGACTCTTTCATCTAACGATAAATTAGTGCGAGCTCAACTTAGTGAGAAAAAAATCGGAAGCCTATGATACCAAATGGAATCATTGGGGGTGAATGCGTTTAAACCATGAGTTCCTCTAATTATTTTGAGCAGTGTAGTATAATTGTATTGAAAAATAAAGCACCGTCAAGCAGATACCGGAGGTCTTGCAGAAGTGTTTTTTCAGTGATTTATTTATAAGACATTTTGGATTAAAACAGAAGTTTGAATGTACTATTATAGATTATTGCGGGACAAAGCTTATTTAATCATAGCACACGCAAAATGTGTATTTTTACAGCTCAAAACCTCAAATTCCCTCAGCAAATGTTAAAAGCTATTTTTTTTTTCAAAATTACTTAAGTAATAATATTTGTTTGAAAAATATATTTATATAAAGAAGATATATATTTGTTCGTGAGAAAAGACATTGATGACGTAAATTAGCAAAAATAATCTGCACAGATTATTTTTGCTACTGATTGATTTTTGCACAGCTGATTGATTTGGATTACTCACGATCGACTTTTGCAAAGCAGAACCCATGAAAGATACAATTATTTAAATATATAGCTTGATCCAAAGTTAAGATAGAACTGAAAAGAAACTGGAAAAATTTCAGTGTCTGTTATATTTTTAACTAACTTTATTTTAACTTATTATGTAATGTCTAACTTCTAAAACTAAATTTGCTAAATGAAAAGAAAATAGCAGATTTCAAAACTAACAAATTTCCAAATACAGGTGAATTTAAACATTCTTTTGTCCTTTGAATTTAAAACAAAAGCCATCCTACTTTTATGATGCGGTTATTAAACAATGAAAAATTATTTTTATATAATTTAAACTTATAACTGCCTTTTTTAATAACTTTTTTACATAATCGTGTTACGGGAACCACTTTTCAAGGACAAGGTTTAGTCTGCGTGTCAAGGTTTAGAAAAAATAGAAAAATCGGGCGTGGTCCGTAATTAAAAGAAGGATCCCGTCTCATCGGTTGATCTTCTACTTTAGGCTAACTTGGCCTTCAGAAACTCACCTATTGTGTTGGAAACATGAGACTAAATAAGGATAATAAAAATATTTCGACCAGTTGTTCTTTAATGGTAGAATTGAACAATAAATTTTGCTTAAGTTCTATTTTACTAATTTTACGAAACTAAATTTAACATATTGGAACAACATGCTATGTTCGCCCAGGGTCTGGAACATAGACCGACAGCTGAAACCCAAACAAGCCAAAATCCTGACAGCCGAAATTCCGACATTGCATTAACCGACAGCGAAAGTACCAAAAATTATTAATTAAATTTCCCTTAATTAAGCACAAAGGAATTAATTTATTGATTTGTCGGAATTTCGACCCTGTCGGAATTTTGACCCTGTCGGCATTATTTCCTTTTCGGGATATGCCCTGTCGGGTTTTCGGCTGTCCGGTTTCAGGCTTGTCGGGATTGCGGTTGTCAGGATTATGTCCGGAAGCCGACAGCGAAAGTACCAAAAATTATTAATTAAATTTTTCTTATTAATCACAAAGGAATTAATTTATTGATTTGTTGGAATTTCGACCCTGTCGGAATTTTGACCACTGCCGGCATTATTTCCTTTTCGGGATATGCCCTGTCCGGTTTCAGGCTTGTCGGGATTGCGGTTGTCAGGATTATGTTCGGAACCGGTTCATCCAATATGTTAAATGTGGTATCATAAAATTATTCAAATAGAACATAAGCAAGTATGTAACAAAGATATTTTTACCGGTTTTCTTTAAAGGAGGACTGAACGAAATATATGTTATTTAAATTCTGTGAGTAATTTTACAAAACCACTTTTTACTTAGTGGATGAACAAGCTATGTTAGCTTTTTATCCAGCAGGTCTCCAAACAAAAGTGAGTCTTTGTGTTAATCCAATGGAAAGAATAATTTTCTGATTTCTGAATAATTTTCCGATTGTATTGAAAATTTTTACAAGCTTTTTTTAATATGATAAATGCAGCTGGCTTACAGGGCTCAATAATAGCACATATTGAAATCGGTGCAAACATAAAAGTTAGTGAAAAATTTACATAATTGAACATTTTAAACATAATTGAACATTTTAAATATATTCGGACCCATTTCAAAAAGTGTTCTTATAAGTGTTCTTAAAGTTTTAAATCTTCTAAATAAGTCTACCAAGTTTTAAAAGTCTAACTATATTTTTTAAAAAGTTATTTAACTTTTTATGAGGAAATGTAGGATAAAAATGCAAACGAAGGAAAACTTTAAATGTGTTTTTCTCGGTATTCATTTTTCCTTGATGACAAGTTTTTCAAAACGCTAAGGCTTTTTTAATTATTCATAAAAGTCTAAGGAATTTTGTATGCAGTCTGTCAAATATGTTAACATTAAGAATTGGCATTAAAATTGTTTTCAAAAGTAATACCTTTTTTATATAAAAAATACTAAAGTCGAAATTTTTCAAATATGCTAAAATAATTTGGGATTTTCCATATAAATATTTTTTATAAAACAACTACTGAAGATAAATCAAATTTGGATACCAATTCTTATGTAAAACAGTTAAAAGTACATGAGAAAAAAATTTTGGGTTAAAATATTTGTATTTAAAAAAGCCTTAGCATTTTAAAAAAGTTCAAAAAAAATTTAAAAAAATTTAATAACCTAAAAAATTAAATTATTTTTAAATTTTTCTTGTCATATATTGTTTTTAAATACAGATTGAAGTAATAAAACATCAATTTTATAGTGAATATGTCAAAATTAAAGATTTTTTTTTTAAGTGGTACCGTGTCCCCATCGTATCATTTTATAACTATAGTAAAGTATTAAAGTTTTTTTCTTTTATTAAAAATTTAGCACTATGATAGATTGATATTATTAAATTTGATGATTTACCTTACTTAAAAAGGTCTTATTCTTCAACTAGGTATATTTTTTGTTACGATTTTAGTCTGAAAAGGGCCCACAAGAGTATCTGGGCCTTGGGCCCCAACCTTAACAGGTAACAAACCTGATCAGGCCCTGTTTCAGATGGTTAAAAAATCTAACCCAGATGAAGAACATCTTTCTGAAACAACACACATAAATTCTATATATTTTCATAAAAGAACGTAAATTTCTATACCAATTTATTAAAGAAATAGACTCCAATTGGAGATGGGACGCATTTATTATTTTTATTTTAAGGATCTAACCTACAAAAAAAAATCCTTACGTCATCAAAGGAGGAGGAAAGTGACAAGCCAATAGAAAAGATGTATTTCCGTCACCCCTCTTTACTAAATAAAAATATCAGGGTGTTTTCTAGATTTTTTAAAAATAATTTATTCATAATTGATGTATATAAATATTGAGGAGTTTTAGGACATTTTATCTGCTTATCTTACGAGTAAAGCAAGCTTTTAAATCAACCATGAAGACCATCGTAAGTAAAAATTTCATTAATTTTTTACCTATGTTATTTTCTGAAAATGAATATAAAACTTAAAGTATTTTATAGTGAAGCACAGGGTTTATTCTCAAACAATAAATTATAATTCTAATTTTCATTTTTAAACTTATTTAATTATTATTTTCAATCATTTTTAATTGTTATTTTTGAAGATTATTGAATTTTAGAAGAAAAATAGTTTGTTTAATTTTAAAGTTTAATTAATGACACTACAATCCCTGGACAAATTATTAGACGCACTGTATTTTTTTTAGTAATTTTATGTTTCTTAAGAGTTTTTATGCAATAATGGTATATTTAAAGTACAATATTATTGATTTTTATTTAAAAGAATTGTTGTAGACTACATATTTGTATTTATTTTTAACATATGGCAACACTATTTTACATGAAATCTTGCAGTGCGTCTAATAATTTGTTCAGGGACTGTAAATGGTTACTGTTTGAAATTTTTTTTTTTTTTTAAAGAATGGGTAGATTTGTCAGGAAGCAACAGTTTTTGTTACAAACCTACTTGTTTATTTTTATATTTAGTGCTTTAATTTATTAGTTTTCAAAAGAATAGGTAAAAAAATATCCACCGCTTCAAAGACGTTTTTCCTAAAACAATGAAAGCCTTTAAACAAATTTATTGCCTGTGTTTGTATTTAAATAATCCTCTAAATGCTCAATTATATATTAGCTTCCACACTACGTTTATAACGAAAAAAGTGGAAGGCATTATAATCGTTTAGCCCGTCTGTCTGTCCGTCACCCACTTTCATAGCCCAAACTACAAATGCTACGGACAAGTGTGATATGTCAAGAAATTCAGGGTATCGAAATTAAAATACATTGGAAATTTCAGAAAAGAATTCGAATTCGAAGTACTTCAATTATTTAAAAAAAACTGCAAAATTTAATGCTCATTTTATTAGAATTAAATCACCATTGCCATTCGCAACAATCGCTCGAGAAACTTTAATTCTTTTAGACAATAAATTAAAATAAATTTATTTTTGCGACATCGATCAGTTTGAAATGACGTCAAATATATTTCACTACGAGATTCTTTGTATGTTGATATGAAATATTTCCATTCTATTTAAAAGCGAGGAATATTACATATTTATTCTTTGAAATATATAAATTACTTTTTGCAAACGATAAGTAATAATTATTGAATTTTCGAAATAAAATAAATGAAACTAGCCAAATTTAGCATGTCAATGTTTAATATAGAATACCAATGCTGCGTTTGTCGCCTTTTTACCTGTTAAACATAACTGTTGTGTGGAAGCGGGTTAAGTGACAGATTCTGTTACAAACTTACTTGTTTATAATTCATAACTACGAATTCAACCTCCACTCTGAGACCATTGAATGAGTGTATGCTTCTTTGTGTTGAGTTTTCTAAATTCTATAGAGCCTGTGGATAATTGAAGAGCTTAGTGGAAGAACGTGCTAAGTGCCAAAAAGGTGAAAACGCGAAAATTAACTCTAAAGTTTTTAGTGTGCACTTAAATCGGCTAAAAACGGTACTTGCAAACGGTGAAAAATATACTTTACTTTAAGTTTAGGAAAAAGGGGAAACTTGTTATCTTTTTAAAGAATTAGATAATATGTTCATCGACACAAAAATCTAAATTTAAAAAAAAATGTCACTTAGCACGTTCTTCCACTAAACTCTTCAATTATAGGTTAGGTTCGACACATGGACATATTTGTTCAAGTCGGCTTGTTATGGAGGCATAAAATTCTCACTCAAATTAAGATGGTTTTTAGTTTAAATATGATATTGATTATCAATGACCATTTAATTAAATGCGGTACACTACCAGTGTATTTAATTAAATAAGTTTTAGTGATATGTCAACTACTTCTTTCGAATCCTAATTAATAAAGTTCACTACGTAATGACGAATGCACATGTTATAGTAGTTGATGAATTTTATTGGCGATTTTTATTTTTACCAATTATGTTCTTTATTAATTTTTTTAGTTGATGAATTTTATTGGCGATTTTTATTATTACCATTTATGTTCTTTATTAAAAATTTTGAAGTCCGCTTCGCATTTTTCTGGATCCACCCCTGGAGCTCAGACACCTAGTTTATTCTGTACCTTTCCGATGTCGATATGATATCAGTACGATTAATTACACCATCTGATTTACATCGGAGAATGATCCTATCATATCTTAAAGTACTTTAACTTGCAAAAACAAGACACAGGTTGCGTGAAATGCGCAATTCAAAATATATATGTTTTTCTTTTAGATTAGAAGCTGCAGATTCTGAATATAAGCTTAAATATTCACAAATAGGTTTAATTTGAGCAAAAAAATACATTTAAAATTTGCCGAAAATGTACATCACTGAAACCAGCACTGATTTCAAATGATCTATGTCCATAGGTTTAACGGAAGTGACGTATCACTAACTTTAAAAATGAATTTAAAAATAAATACATCTTAAAAACCAGAAATACTTGAGTGTTAGAGGTTTCTCAATGTGCTAAATCGAATAAAAAATTTTTGTGGAAAACGCTATAATTGTCCATTGAATTCCCTTTAGGTCGCCCTCTTTTTCTTCGCCCTGGTTGCCTACGCAGCAGCCCAGGCCTACAACTACGGCTACAACACCTACACCCCGGGTGCCAGGGTATCCCACTACCAATCTTCCTCTGGTGCCTGGCCCGTCGTGGCCAGCCACCCGTACGCTTACAGCTACGGGGCAGCTCATGGGGCAGCTTACCCAGGCAGATGGTGGTAGATGACTTAGGGAACTAGAAACTGGAACATAGACATGGTAAGTGAAGGTTTTAGTAAAAAGTGTTTAGTAAATGTAGTGTTGTAATGGGGTAAAGTACAGATAAATCTTAAAGTTATCGACTTTTCATTTTTATACTCTTTAAAATCTGTATCCCACGGGGCATCAGCTTACCCGGATGGTGGTAGATGGCTTGGGGAACTGTGAAGAATCAGGAACATGTTAAGCAAAACATTAAGTAAAGGGTGTTCATACGTGTAGTGTTATAATGTGGAACAATCTTGGAAATAACCTATTTTTGGTTTAAAGCAAGTTGTGATACTTAAAATAGCCAGTTTTTTTTAATTCCATCGTAATCATTTTGATGAAATTTTGAACAGTTAATATTCTCATATATGTTTCTTCAACAACGAATTGATGTATCTCCAGAACCATTGTTAGTTGGGTGATTTAATTTGCACAAAACACAATTTCTGTAAATTCGAACAAGAAAAGATCATGGAATTTTAGAATATCGCCTAATAATAAAAATAGAACACTTCAAAAACACTCCGTGTGCCAGGGTATCCCAATACCAATCTCTCTCGGGTGCCTTGCCCGTCGTGGCGCCCCGTAGCCCACCACCCGTACGCGTACAGCTACGGGGCAGCTTATCCGTACAGATGGTGGTAGACGGCTTGGGGAACTGTGAGGAACGAGAATGGTAAGCGAAAGTTTAAATTAAGGTTGTTTAGTAAATGTAGCGTTGTAATGGGGTCCAGTACCGAAAATTCTTGGAAATAATCGATTTTTGGTTTTAAAAAAGCTGTGTTACATAGAATAGCCAGTTTTTTAAATACCATCGTAATCATTCTTATGTAATTTTGAACATTTGATACCCTCAGAGATATTTCTTCAACATATGAATTGATGTATCTCCAGAACCATTGATATAGTTGAGTCTTGAGTGCTTCAATTCGTATACAGAACACAATTTTTATACATTCAAACAATAAATGATCTTGGAATTTTAAACTATCATCTGATAATAAAAATACAACACTTTAAAAACACCCCGGGTGCGAGAGTGTCCCACATACCAATCTTCCTCTGGTGCCTTGCCCGTCGTGGCGCCCGTAGCCCACCATCCGTACGCGTACAACTACGGGGCAGCTCATGGGACAGCTTACCCGTACAGATGGTGGTAGATAGATTGGGGAACTGTGAGGAACTGGGATATGGTAAGCGAAAGTCTATGTAAAAGCAGTGCTAGAAGTGTGGGTAGAAGCGGGTTGATGCGTTTCCTCACTATTAGTGAAAATATACAGCGTCCCCTTACTTCTGATACCACATCCCCCACTTTTAATGCCTTCTTGCTGCTGTGCATTAAAACAAAAATAATTTATACCTGTTTGCCGTTTTAGTGTTGTTCGTTTTTTCATTTTAACAGGCTAGCTGATCCATTTAAATATGCAACAAAATCTTTTCTAAACTCCCACTAAATTCATAATGAAGTAATATTATAAATACTTCATTTAATTTTATCTTATACCTCCAAGTAAAACAAGGATTCAGTATATTTCCAATAAGAAATTGTAATATGACTCTTGTCCAAAATAAGTAAATAAGTTGGACATTTTAAAGGGGTGAGACGCTTCCACTCAAATATTGCCCCTCCCCCTCCATCTTTTTCTCCACATCTACCTCTGCTTAAAAAGTGTTCATAAATGTAGTTTTTATAATATACAGAAAAACCTTAAAATTATAGATATTTAGCCTGTTTTCCTTTTCTTTAATCGAAAGAATTTTTAACATCCTTTCTTATCCATTTCTTAAAAAATACCTATTTTGACTATATTCTATTATTCCATTACATGAGTTCAATTTATAGGTAAATCAACTTTTATATAAACCTTTGTTTTTATAATTCGAAAATGGGTATTACCTATTTAAATATTATAGTATAAATTACTTAGTTAAAAAAATTCATTTTAAAAATTATTGTTAACAGTAAAACAAAAGTGGGAGGCTTAATTTTTTAATCTTAACACTACTTTTCAATATTAAGATTTTGGTTAGAATAGAAATTCAATACTATTTTATTAATAGAAATTCATTGCTATTTCATAAATAGAAATTCATTACTATTTCATAAATAGAAATCCATTACTATTTCATAAATAGAAATTCATTGCTATTTCAGAAATAGAAACTCATCATTTCTATATAGTTTTTTTTTCACTACTCTTATAGTGACACTTAAGCTATGTGTGAAAATGAATATAATTAAATTAGTATTTTTTATTTTCAACAGGACTTGGAATAATGACTTTTATGGACATGGAATCAACTGAAACTAAGGAGTTCTGAAGAACAATCAAAGCCGAACAACTGTAAAATCTTTAAAATCGAAAATTGTGTAAATTTAAAATCATTACATTAATCACTTCTCTTTGTAAGCAATACAAATATTTTCATATTAAATTTTTTGTTTTATATAAAGTTGTTTCTTTTTATTTTACGTGAATCAAAAATTCAAAAAAAATAATATAATAAATACAATTAAATGTGACTTATAAGCAAGTTTATAGTTTTCATTAATTAAGAGGGGCTGTCAGTCCCATCGAGCTAAGGCATTAGTTTTGAAATCACAACTTTTGCAAAGGAATTTCTTTGTCATTCCTTTGTCTTCCATTTTCACCAGGTATGGGAATCATCAAAACATCAATTTAAAACAAAATTGGAAATAAAATAGCATCCAGTTATTAATTATTAATTGATAAAGTTTTAAAACAGTGTCGCCATCTTTGAATATTTTGGGGCACTTTTAAACTTAAAAAATATATAATTAAATAACTAGATAACATTTTCGTTTCAAACTTGTTTCATTCCGATAATATGTTGATGTTCATACTTGGGGAAAAAGGGCTAACATGGCAAAGCAATACTTCTTCGGAAGTGGTGATTCCAAAACTAATGCATTAGCTCTATGGGACTGACAATCCCTCTTAAAAAAACTATGTAGTATACATAAATAGTAGAACCAGTGCTAGAGGAGACACGTTATGAAAATCTAAGAGGGGATTTTGTGCAGCCATTTTGAGGTCTACTCGAAGAGTTGTGTAAAATAAAACAACATTAAAATTGCACTTTTTTGGAAGCTTTTATATCGGAGTGTTTGATTAATTGATTTAATTTTTTTAAGACGTTGATTATACTTATGTAACTCATAAACTAGGATCGTTTTTTGAGGTAGTTCTATTTCTCTTCACCGAAAAAAAAGAATTATGTCAAAAACTCAATATTTCTCAATAAACACTTATATAAATGGCAAGTAAATAACTATTAATAGTTAAATTAATAAAATATAATTGAATTTCCTTAACATAAAATGGTAATATGTACTTTTTATTAAAAAAGCTCAATGTTACTCCTTTTTTAATTATTAATTAATAAAAATATTCATAAGTAATATTTAATTAATCACTTAGTCCGAATTCTAATAAGAATTTTAATATAGTCAGTGATTTATCGTTTCGATAACATTAAAAAAAAATAATGGTGAATGAATGACTCCTCTAGAAGATGTGCGGGAGCGCACAGTTCAAATCATAGAGTTAAGAAAGAGAATAGAGAGGTCCATGTATATGCGCAGTAGCGCACAAATGAAGCAGGCTAGAGCGGTGCATCTTGGGATACCTCAGTGCCAGTTTCGGTCACTATGTTATGCGCAGTAGCTCAAAACACCGCTAGAGCGGTGCATCTTGGGATACCTCAGTGCCAGTATGTGATGCGCAGTAGCTCGAAAAACCTGACAGCCCTGCTTCAAACCATTTGAACTCATAGACTCCTCTACCTCTCCTTCCTAACTCTATGGTTCAAATCAAGTTTTACTTTATCAAAACTAGTACTACTCCTAAACACTGGTGGCGGTTACCACACGCACGCAACCTCAATCAATCATCCACTCGCTAGAGTGCGCAGATTTACCTCTGCGTTCCTACCAGTATCCTGAATAACATCGGAAATAGTAGTATATAAGCCGAGGCCAACTCAACCTAGAGGATCGTTTTGGTAGACTGTGGGTTACCGAGGCCACTACACAACCGTCAAGGAGTTATTTTTATTAAATAAAAGTAAACAGTATAATCAAATAATTTGTTGGGCCGTAGTGAGCCTAGTGGTCAGCGTCTCGGTCTCGGGATCGGAAGGTCCTGCGATCGAATCCCGGTACCACTGAAGACCTACCGAGTACGTGCTCGTTAAATCTGTTGGGTCCGAAAGTCCTCTAAGTTCCCATACCAAATCAATACCTCTGGGGGTGACAAGCCAATTCTGGGGATCCTCTAGTTGGCCTCTGTCTCTAAAAATTAGATGGATCCACTTATGTGTGTGTGTTGTCTGTGTGTCTGTCTTACTTGACGAAGGTTTATAAGCGGGTCGCTGACCAAGCACAAAAACCTGAATATATATGTCTACCAACCAACCAAGTAATTTGTTTATATACGGGGCAGTCATTTTTTAACTGATGGTAATCAGGGCTTTCTGCCTTTCTGTAGGGTGAACAAATGGGCAGAATTACCGTTTATTTGGTAGATAGAATATTGATCGACATAAGTGAGATAATCCCGACAAAAAAAATTAAGAATATAATCATTATTTAAACAATAATTATGTTAAACAATGATTTTTTTAATGCTAATAGATTACGAGAAAAAAATATTGTTAGCGTTCTTTAATATATATTTCAATTCGAAATTATTGAAAGGGGTAACTAGGGTATTGACATGGCGGAGATTTCCGCGTGTCTGTCCCTTTGTCCATCTGTACCTATCTACCTTTCAACTTGTATTTTTATCGTTAGATGAAGGCAATTCTAGTTTTTCACAAATTTTTGTTTTTTACTTGAAGTCTTTATATTATTAACGCATTGAGTGCCAGGCAATCGTTAAACAATTGTCATCGATAGAGGCTACTGTGAAAACGAATAACATTCTATTTTTTTTAAAACCAGTTCCTTTAAAATAAAATAACTATTTTACATTTTCAAAAGAGTAAAAATCTTTGTTCGGGAAATTGGCAACTTTCACGTGACGTAGTATTCCTATTCGGCTTATATACTACTATTTCCGATGTTATTCAGGATACTGGTAGGAACGCAGAGGTAAATCTGCGCCCTCTAGCGAGTGGATGATTGATTCAGGTTGCGTGCGTGTGGGAGCCGCCACACCACTCCCCTCCTAGAAACGAGGTTAGTAACCGTGCGCAAGTTGCTTCGCTGTGCGTTGTGCTGCGGTTGAGTTGTGTGCCAGCCTTTGCTGTTGAGTTGCTGGGATTCACGACCTTATTTTCATTCCTGTGGAAATATTGTCACTCGAGTCCTAAAACATGCCCATTGTTGGATATAAAAAAATCTAAGAATTATTTGTTTTCTAATGCCTTCCTCGTTACCTGACCAGAGATCTAAATTACGAGGCGTCGTGAATCAGCTGTTTGAGACAACAAAAAAATTATGACTGAGATAAGCACAATAGGGCGAAGCAGTACACCATCTACATAACGGAAAACCCCAACAAACGGCCTTCAGGTTTCAGATTCAGGAGGAAGGAATGCAAACAAAAAAAATCGGAACTCGGAAGTGTAATAGTGTACATATTTCATGGACATTTGTAACCATTATTTATTTAAACTGGGATTTTCTATGAATAATTAACGGAAACTCATATCTTACTTGGAAAATAGCCCACGGAGATATAGTTCCTTTGTGCTTCAAAGTTCCAAGAAAAATTACATGATTTAGCCTTTCTTCGAATGTATTAGTAAGCATTCATTATTATTTAAATTTCCTTTGAAACATTACTGCGCACTAACTGAATTTTCAATATATTCTACGGACGTTTTTTTGTAACTATACATGTGTATTTATATTTTTTTCTTGTAAAGATGGCATAAATTCAACTATTTATAAGGTCATTCTTTGTAGAAAAATATTTTTAAAAATTAAGTTTTTAAATGAAACTAGTTATATTCAAAGCTTGGCTGTGAAAAAAAGACTTTTCTTTGTAGGATTTAAATGTTCTTTTATATTCTGCAATAGTATAGAGTTTCTGTTATTCTAAATATTTTGCTACTTAACGTTTTTTTTCTTTCAATGAATATCTTACAGCTACATAAACATGGCTCAGTAATAATTCTACTATTTATTTGTCTTTTATTTTCTATTGCAGAAAATTTATTGGTTGTTTGATTGTTGCCACAATGTTAGAACCAATAGACGGCGCAAATGATCAGGTATGCTTATTATTATAGCAAAAAAAAACTTTTTGGTGTTGTGTATGATCCAGAAAACATTACAATGTAAACATAAATATGTGCGAAATTGCTATAAAAATTTAATGCTTAACTTAATTGCTTCCCGATATATATATATAGCATGTCTACAAGACCCCTTCCCTCCAATTGCCTTTTGTATTTAAGAAATTCTGTTTAGATAATCTCCCACAGTCGTTTTTGAATTTAAAAAAAAAACAAAGTTGATAATATAAGTATATATAATGTTCGCAATAATTTTAAAAAAACATTTAAATAGATACCAATCAAAAGTATGTGGCACCAGTATTAGCTACAGAGGTGCCAGAAAAACAGAATATGTATTTATTTCTATAAAAAAATATATATTTATTAAAATGATGCTTTTGTTTTATTGTAGAACTTCATAAAAATTAACATTAGCAGCAGAATTGAACCTTATGCTTCTTATGTTACATATGAAATTAAAATAGAGGTAAGGTACTTTTATTTATTTTCTTTATTTTTGTATATCTGTGAATTTTATAGAGTGATTTAGAAGTATTACGACCTAGCATATTTTGTTGATAATTAAGGTTAAAAAGTATTATTATACATGTCAAATAAGTCGACAGGGAAACTTTGTAAAAATTAAAGATCTTTTATTAAGACTTATTCATCAGGATTCAGGAAGAGATTGATTTGACGTCTGCAGTCAACGAAAGAGTGTGATCGAATGTGTACAAAAAGTGGCGAAAACATCCGTGCTCTGTTTCACTGACCAATTACATCCATGGGAGAGTTGAAAGATCAATTAAAAATATGTGCTGACTAAATAGTTTCTGTGGAAACGAATTGATCTAAGTGACTGTTTGTCGCCGACAGGGTGTGGTTGGGATGTTAAAGTACTAAGTGATATTAAGGATATATGAGAAAGATAATTTAAGTTATTAAGTTTAATTGAGGTACAAATTATAAGATTTAAGTTATATTGAGAGGGGGTTAAGTTATGATATGTCATATATAATAAGTATCTAAATTTTGGTGGAAATTATGTTGAAATATTGATTACAATACATGATTGTATTTTACTATGGTTTAATGCCCCTTTTTAAGGAATGTGACATTAATATTACATCCTTTCTATGTATTGATATTTCTAGGTTAATGACTTAATGTATCAGAATTTAAGAAGAAAAAATTTTGAAATTTTCTTTCTTATCAAACTCTTTGAAATTAATCTCTTTTATTTAGTTATCTTTGCTAAGGAAATTCAAATTAGTGTTGCATCAATTAACTGTATTCACCTTTCTAAATTTATAAATCTAAGTTTAACAAAAATATATACATCGCTTGTAACTTTTTTTTCTTATCCAAAAATGCTTATATGTTTAGAAAAAAGTATTTTTATTTTAGTAGTGTGACGAACAGTTTAAAATTAATTGAAAACTAATTTTTGTTTTTTAGACCAATGATCCTTCATTTTCATTCCAAGAAAGTACTGTGAACCGTCGGTACTCGGATTTTCACACTCTTCATTCAATCCTAGCAAAACAATTTGTCTTCACGTAAGTATTGATAAGGTAGTTTATACATCAATATGTTGACAGTCTGTCTAATAAGATAATTGTAAACTATTCATAAAAATGAATATCTCATTTTAATATTTATAGAAGCAAATTCTATTAGGAATTTATTGAAATGTATACGTAATTTATAACCCAAAGTCGAGTTTTGTGAAGTAAATTTTTATTTATGATATCCTCGGGGGCAATTTTGGTGTGCTTTGCATTTTTGGACTAAGCAAACCTTACTGTTAGTAACTGTTCAGTGACTTTAGTCCAAACATGAATATATACTAATGTCTACTTGTGTAGTTTAAGGCAGTGTTATCATTGATTTAAAAATTTTCATTCTAAATGGAGGGTGTTCGGAATACAAGTGAACGAAGTCCATGTTTTGTCCTTTTAGAGTTAGCAGTCTAATTGCATGCACTAACTAGGTATAATTTCAGTGCAATACTAAAAAAAAACTTAGTTCAGACAATATCTGCTATAGTTAAACTCATAGTTTCCTTGCACAGAAGCCACGACCATGGGCGGAGCTATAAAATGCGCGGAGCAATCAGATGAAGACACAATAAACGGCTGAAATTTCCTGGTCATCTGATTGCTCCGCACATTTTATAGCTCCGCCCCTGGTCGTGGCTTGGACTTGGTTCACTTGTATTCCGAGCCCTCCAAATATTACTTCTATGGTTATTTTCTTAGGAATTATAATGAAGCATAGCTTGTGTCGAATTTGCCCGGTTGACTGTTTTAAAATTTGGATATTCATATTATGGAATATATTTTATTGAACAGGAAACCTCCTAGTCTTCCGCCGAAAGCGCCTTTTAAACGAACGTTTGACCTTGACTTTGTTGAAAAGAGGAGAAAAGCATTAGAAGAATTCCTGGCGAAGTACGTAGTACCCCCAATTTTCTTTATACCGCTTTTATGGAGACTTATAGTCCAACTCCCAGGCATGAGAATTTTCCGCTTTTTCCCGATTTCTGGTCATTTTCCGATTTTTTGACGTTTTCCCGTTTTGTTTTTCTTCAAATTTTTGTTTTTGTTAGAAAAGCGGAAACTGAATCGTAAAATTATTTTAATCGCCTTACCTCAACTAGTGCGAAGATACGTCTTGAATGTCATTTATTTTCACGGTAAATCTTCTCTACGCTTACATTTTCTTATTGGCTTGGTGTTTCGGTCTCCGAGTAAAGAAGGAAGTTAGCCAAAGCGAGGGTTATGCCTTCAATCTAGAGTCAAATCTGTACATTTAGTACGCTTTCAACTTAGCCATCCGCTTATATATTCAGGTTTTATGGTGTTAGTAACTTCTAGTCCTTGGATTTTTCTTAAATGTCCCAGAACAGAACTGAAAAAGTGCTTAAAATTTTTTTCTTGACAAGTGCATTAACCAAGTAATTGTTTTAAAGAGAAAAAAACAAAATATATTTTATTTCATATGTAAACTACGGATATTATATCTTTGTTTTGTGTGTTTGTAGAAAAACATGATTCAAAAACAATGAGTAAGATTTTTTTTTAAATGTAAACCCTGTTTTCAAAGTTACTTGTTTTATGTAATTGACATAACTTCAGTGTACGATATTTGCTGTTTTTTTATCCATGTCTTTATCTGAGTGAGTTGTATAAGATAAAAGGTTTAAGGTAGAATTTGCAGCGTCTTCTTCTTTCTATCCTTTATTCTGTAGAAATATGGCATTTTTATGGCCTATACACAGAAAATTATTTCTGGCTATTATGATAAGTTTTTTTTAGATACACATTAATCAACATTTTGCAGATATTTTTAATAAAAAAAATTACTGTCCCTTAAAGTAGTAATTACTGTACCCCCCTTCTAAAAGATTTCTGTCCCATCGCGCATTCAGCTTTTTTCATAGTTTTGTGTTCTCGTGCCTGAACTCCATATATTGTTTTTGCGTGTACTTGTGTTTATAATTCAATTAGTTGGTTTGTTAATTCAAATATTCTATCTAATTCAATATATATTACGACTATTATTTTCCCCAAAATTTATGAAAAATGCATCTAATGTTATACCTTTTTTGTTGCATATAATCTTTTCCAACTAAACTACTATTTTTGAGAGCAATAAAATTTTCTTGAATCTAGTATTAAATGTTAACTTCTGTTTAAAAATATATGATTAGACTAACTACTCCTCGGCGCAATAGCCCATTAACTGGGCCAAGGCCTGCCGTGCCTATTTCAGCTTTCGTGACCTAGGGCTCTGGGGTGCTACGCATATGTCCCAGTTAGATGGTCAGTCTCACGCAGAACCCCCAGTGTTTTGTTCCCAAGCATGCTTGGTACCCATTTTATCGACCCACTCAAGGAATGAAAGGATGGGTCAACCTCGCCCAATCCGGGATTCGATCCCCGGACCTGTGGCGTGACAATGCGAAGCACTACCACTAAGCCACTGGGCCTCATATATGAAGAGTACAGGGGAAGAACCGCTTTATTTATTAGGAGTAGTGCCGTAATTGTATCTGCTTGGTGGACATTGGCGACAGAAAACCGGTTTTCCTTTCGGTTCTTCTTTCGCGATACGAACGTGTGACTCGTGTCCGCTGATCTCTGGCATTAATGAGGGTTGCCGCGAGAGAAAAACAAAGTTAGTAACCGATTTCCTCACACCAGTTTAGGCGATGACTCGCTTTCATCGCCAAAGAGGCCCGAGAGGAAAGTTTTCAACGAAATTAAGCGGTTTTTCCCCTGTACTCTTCATATGTTTAGAAGCATCTGTAAATATTTTGTGTTTGAGGTTAATGAGTATAGTTTATGTCTTATGATTAATCCCCATTAACAACTTGTGAATGCCATTAATACCTTCCTTTCTGAATTAAAATGTTTTTTTTATTTGTTTTTCATGTAACTTAATTTGTATTACATAAATTGTTCATGACTATGGTCTCCATTTGTCTCATATTTATGAAAAGTTATTGGATCTTTATTTCTAGGATGCTAAGCAAGAAAATATACTTAGCCAGCAGAGCTTTTCACTTATTCCTGCAGACCAACTATACAATGTCGGAAATCCAAAACATGGTAGAAAATAATATTCCTGAAACCAGTGCAAATGGTGAAGTTGTAATTCACAAAAGGTAAATGCTTTACAATTTTAAATTTATAGTTGAATAGAATACTAGAAGTTTTAAATTTCCGTGTGTTTGAAAAATGTAAACCATATAACATTATCATATAATTTTTTTTTTATTCTCTAATTTCAGAGCAAATTAAAATTGAATTCTAAAAAACATCAATAAATAAGTGGACAGTACAATTTTTAAGTGTCCTTTTCTTGCATATTGATTAAGGCAAGTGATATTTAGTGTTTAAACTGATTAATTTCCCTTTAACAAAAAAAACGAAAATGGCAAATTTGGTTTTAGTAAAATGGCAGAAGCTTTATCAAGATTAAGAAATTCTTTAAATTAATGAGAAAAAAAAATTAAATCCAATAAAGAAAAGT
The DNA here is from genome assembly GCA_019343175.1 of Oedothorax gibbosus. NCBI lineage: Eukaryota > Metazoa > Arthropoda > Arachnida > Araneae > Linyphiidae > Oedothorax > Oedothorax gibbosus. Next base: position 52,955 of record JAFNEN010000986.1, on the reverse strand, counting down.
ATCTCAAATACAAGGATACAATTCATCATGTACAGGCAGTCATGGTCATGTACATGTACAGGATCTAGTACAGGCTGAGAAATATTAAAAGAGACTTGGGAAAACATAGACTCCTTCTTCAGAGATTGTAAGATTTTATTAAATCCCTTAAAATCTGAGGTTACTGCATTTACGACTAATAGAAGGCTTTTTAAATTTGTGCCCAACATCAAAATAGGAGGAAAAGGGATTCGATTTAATGAGTTTCCCAAGTATCTGGGCATAACCCTTGATCCCGAAATTAATTGCAGTAGGCACATTACTTCTATCGCAGAAAAGGCAAGAAAAAGATTGAACATGTTAAAGTTTATTTCTGGGAGGAGTTGGGGGAGCAGATGCTGCAACACTCAAAGTTTCATATGAGACTCTTGTTAGACCTATCATTGAGTATGGGTTTTGAATATTTAGCACGGCTTCCATCTCTTCTCTTGAACAACTAAACAAAGTACAAACTAGTGCTGCAAGAATTATTGCAGGATTGCGAAACTCCTGCCCAAATGACATTGCGCAATTTGAAGCTGGACTGATTCCATTAGAATGCAGGAGAAAATGCCTTATGAACAATTACTTAAACAGGCTTTGCAGTTATGATTGCAATCATAGAACTGCAGATTACATTAAAAGTTGGAAAAGCAATCAAAGGTTAAAGAAAGAATCTCCACTCAGTAGGGCGCTTAGATGTGACATGCTTCAATTTGATGTTGAGTCTACATCCCCTTTCTTTGCCTTTAACCCGCCCTTATTGATCTATCAAATGTGCATTTTAATGAAGACCTTGCCTATAAGATCAGCAAAAGTAATGGCAACCCAATTCTTATGAGGATGCTAGGGCTCGAGATGCTGTCTAGTATTCCCCCTGAAGCCACACGTATTTTTACAGATGGAAGCAAACTGGAAAACGGTTGCTGCAGTAGCGGATCCGTGATTTTCTGACCAAACAAGGAACCCATTAATATCAGCAGAAGGACACCGAACCACAGTTCAAGCTATAGACCTGAACTATTCGCTATTCTTGATTCCCTCAGAGTTTTGGAAAACGATGAAAGGGAGTTCGATAGCCACAGCTGTGGCGATCATCGAGGAGCTCGATAGACTTTCGCGTTTTTTCCCAATGCATTTTGTTTGGATACCATCTCATGTCGGTATAGCTGGGAATGAACTGGCTGACGGACTTGCAAGGGCAGGCTGTGATCAGATCTTAGAGGGGGACAACCTGTTGACTTATTCAGAAATTGGCTCCATTTACAAAAAGAGAGTAATAGACTGGAGTCCCCCTCAGCACTCTTGGTATGGCGCTAAGAAACCAGGCGAGATTTCTAAATTGCAACTATGCAGGCAAGACCAAACTGCTCTCTCTAGATTCAGGACGGGACACACAAAGAGTTTGAGGCCGGAACCAAGCTGTTCCCGGACTGCCCCAACTGTCGTGGAAGTGCTCAAGCCAGTCTTGAACACATACTCCATTGCCTCGGTTTGACGTGGAAGGACATGAACGACGACCCACTTTTATTTTTGGACTTTCTCAGGGTCACAAACATCATGGAACTGGTCTAATTTTGACTCAGGGATATGTAAAAAAAAAATGGATACAATATCTTAAATAACATTCAAAAATAGCAATTTTTATTAACAAAACATTTTGGTATCCAAGAGCCTCTGTCATTTTCACATTTATCATAAGGATGTTATTTAAATCGGAAACAGGCAACCTGTTTATTATATATGCTTTGATTGAATTCTTGAAGAATCCTGGTAATTAGGCTGTGGGAGTTTAGCAAAAACAGGGGTTTTTTTTTACCATTTTGCATTTTTCTCACATTTAAAAAAAATGTGACCATATATTAATCCCTGCTTTGATTTTATAACAGAGCTTTTTTTTTGTAAAGTTCATAATTTTAGAAAAATAACTTTTTTCTTTTTTTAAATTATCAATTTCTCAAGTGCTTTTTATAAAGGTTCCCAATTGATTTTCGAAGGTCCTAAATTGGTTAAATGTTGTAACTATTCAACTAAAACTTATTTTTTCAAAAACAATCTTTTTTCAGTTTGTCACCCCTCAAAGATGAAACGATAAACCAAGACAACTTCAACAATAGCGAGGAAACGGAAAAGACGGGAAGTTCTTCAAACAAGAAAGTGAGTTTCTGTGATCAAGTGACGGTAGCTGAAGTGTACGGACACTAGTAGCTATTTTATTTTTAAAAAAAAAACTATTTAAAGTAAAACTGTAAATACTATTTGTTTCCGTGTTATTATATTGGATGGTTTTAGCAGGTTGTTTGACGTCGCTTTAAAAGCGAATCAGTTTTAGTTTGCTCCTTAAAATATTTTTGCTGGATTACTATTTTCCGAAAGAAAAATCGAATTGTAGCTGCTAACGATGCAGTCAATGCGAATTTGTGTTTGACAAATGTTATTTTTCATGTCTAAAAATAACTCGCTTTTTGTATGAAATAGTTTATGAGCTTGTATGAGTTAGTTTGCTCCTTAAAATATTTTTGCTGGATTACTATTTTCCGAAAGAAAAATCGAATTGTAGCTGCTAACGATGCAGTCAATGCGAATTTGTGTTTGACAAATGTTATTTTTCATGTCTAAAAATAACTCGCTTTTTGTATGAAATAGTTTATGAGTTTGTATGAGTTAGTTTGCTCCTTAAAATATTTTTGCTGGATTACTATTTTCTGAAAGAAAAATCGAATTGTAGCTGCAAACGATGCAGTCAATGCGAATTTGTGTTTGACAAATGTTATTTTTCATGTCTAAAAATAACTCGCTTTTTGTATGAAATAGTGTAACGAGCCATCAATATGTATTGTAAGAGATGTTTCTTAGGTATTTTAATTGTTTACGTGACTGTTAAGTTAACAGTGTTATAAAATGGTCGTGTATTGTCAATAATTGCGTTGTATGTGCAGTATTTATTAATCTAGAAGATTATATTAAACTGTAACTTTTTGGTTTCTGAAGAAGAAGAAAAGAATGTTATAGGCAGTTTTTTTTATTTGTCAATTAAGTGAATTGATTATGTATTAAATGTATTTTTAAAAAAACAATTTAAAAGTTATAAATATTTTTGTAAAGTAGATTTAGTGAATTGCTTTCTATAATAAGCATCTAATTTATAGTTTAATAAAATTAATTGATTCTTAATTCAATATATATCAATTAGGTCCTTAAAGTTATTAAAAAAATGAGTTTTTCAATCTAAACTTATTTTGTTAATTATTTCAAGGTTTCACATTTTTCCCTTATTTATTTCAAACTATGAATTTAATTTGTTTCAATTCTTTAAGAACTTATCCTTTTCTTTATTATTTAAACTGCGTTATTTTGTATATTAAAAATGTATATTTCTTCATTATTAAAAATGTATATTTCTTCATAACTAAGTTATATTTTTGTACTTATTTTCTCTGTTGTTGTATTACTATAATCCAGGTTTCTAAAAAGTGTACTGCACCCTTCCTTAAGTATTATTTTAGGCATTGAATTAAGCATTGGGTTCAGTAAATGAGGTCACAATTTTTTAATTTTTTTTAGTTTAGATAAGGACAACAGTAGACCATTTTTGTACATTCAATAAAAAGTACTTTTTCTATATTTTTCATTGCACTATAGTTTAAATTTTTTAATAAGTTATAAAAAATTTTTTTAAAGTTTTCACCCCATTCTTATTTATTACTTTTTTCTTTACCTAAAGCTGTAATTTTATTTTTATGTAAAGAAATTTCAATATAATCTGGCTGCCACAACTTAGCATCCCAAATATTTTGATTGTAGAACAGTCCACTTCGAAAAAAGGTAAGGAAGGTTTTGGGCAAGAGTTACTATGTTTGGTGATTCATTGCTTGTATGGGCGCATATTTCTTTAAGGTTTAGAAACAGATTATCAATTGAAGGGTAGATCGAACTTGCATTGGGTTCACTCTTATATCGATTAATGATCAAGTTAAGACAACAAAGAAATAAACGTGTAATCGCTAACCGCTACCAGTAATCAAGAACAATCCTCTATCGCTGATAACTGATGTGTAGTTCTAGTGTGATACATTATTTACAATCGAACTCGACCAACAATCCCCTCTTCTCGCCAAGTGCCTTGAGCTGGCAACCCTGCCTCCTTCGGCTTAAAACCTTAATTCAAAGTAGAATCTTCCACAATCAAAATATTTGGGATGCTAAGTTGTGGTAGCCAGACTATAACTGCTTTAAAAAAAGTTCTTGTTTATTATTTTATGTTTTTGTAAACTGTATATTATTGTTTTATGTATGTACGCATGTTATCTACTTTAAAATATTGGGACCATTTAATGCAAATGAAGTTCTTTCTATCTGTGATTCTGTGCAATGGATCGGAATAATCTTCCTTTCAATGTAGTCAGGATGCATGTAAATTTTAGTATGCAAATTTTGCATGTAAATTTTAGTAAAACAGATTATCCTTTAGAAACTCTTTAAAACCTGATTTTCAAATAACCTTAAAGGTGCTTTTTTTTTTCTTGTTTATGTCTAATATTTCACTAAGTCAAAGTATTTTTTGCATTGTTGGAATATAAAGAGAAAAGCTTGACTTCTTACTCTGTTTTTTACTCATTGTTTTACGTAATTTGCAAAAGTTGATTGGATGTTTTGTGAATTCATCATTATTATAATTTATAATTTGCTTATGAAACATTTACTAAAACCTTTTCGGTTTTCAAAAACTTCTTGCACTATTTCTGTATTAAGCTTTTTTTTTTACTTAAGTACACAATATTTCTCTTAAGTTTATCGCTCTACCTTTTAATCATTTGTATGTGTTCATAAGTTATATTAGTATTTTATTATTCGGTCAAATATTTCCGGTCAAATACTCCTTTTGTACGTGTTTCAATACTTTGTGTCAGATTTGGTTTTTAGTTTTAATCAATTCTTGCTTTGAATGTTTGTATTTCAGTTAATTTTTATTGTTTAAATTAATATTCTTTTTATTATGTATTATTCCCCCCTGAAAAAAAAATATACAAATTTGCTTCAAGGTTAAAGATAACCAAGCTTCACTTGTTTTTTATATATATTTTTATTTGTTTTATTGAATTGCGAAGCAAATTAAAAACATTTATGTTTAAAATTCCATAAACATAAGCTGTGATTTTCTTTAGTAAGAACTGTTATAAAGTGAGATGTTCACTTATGCTTGAAAATAAAAATACTACGAATATTTTCTCATGTTAAAATTGAATTTATAACATAATTACCTAAGGGAAAATGTCCCATACTTTTGTGTAGTTTTGAATATAGAATTAAAAATCACATGTGTTTTCCAAAGTACATTTGCGTAGAATAACAAATAAAATTTTGCAAGTGAATTAAAATAGAATTGCATTAAGAAGTACGAAGGTCTATACTGCAGTGGGCAGGTAAACTGAACTAATCACAACAATGAGTTGTACCATTTTTGATCTAAAATATTTTTCCCAGAATATTTTCTTAATTGTTAGAGTAATTGAGAGGTTGCAACAATGGTCCAAGTCATTATGGAAGTTACTGCAGCTTACCTGCCCACGGGTTCAAAACTTTCTTGTGGACTTGAAGTAATAACAATTTATCTGAATTCGATGTACAAATAAATAAAAGCAAAACTTACCATTCATTTAATTAGTGTCAGCACATCTAAAAATGGATTTCTATATTTTTGTTCCCTCTTAAACTTGAGGAAAGTAATCCTTGGCGTAGCACACTGTGCACTGAAAAATTGCATATCGGCAAAAGGAACATTTTTCAGGAGAATCGTTCAACACTTAACTTAAGAGCCGCGGTAGCTCAGTCGTGTGAAGCGTCGTGCTCGCATCGGAAGGGTTGTGGGTTCTGTCCTCGGCGGTGCTCGCAATTCTGATGGTTGCTGGGTCGGCGCTTATATTCGGCTAAAGACCGCCGTGTTGCTAATGGTGGCTGGGGCACGTTAAATATGTCGTGGTCACAAAGTCCTCCATGTTCCCATACCAAATTAATACCTCTGGGGGTACCAGTCAGGGGGTTATCGGCCTTTGATCTGGATCAAAATTCCGATATGTGAGTGAGAATGGATGTGTGAAAGGGACCTTTCTGTAAAACGGATGTCATGCTGACGAGCAAAAGTCGGACTTCCTCCCTTGTGGCGCTCAATAAAAACGGAAGCCGCCCCACTTCGCCTTAAAATCGGGTAGTTCTCTACTCCGGGCTCGGTTACCGAGTGGCATTAGAAACAACAACAACACTTAACTTAACCATTTCCTTCTAGAACAATGAAAGAGTTACCAACTGTTATACAGATTATTTAAGGTGTTGGTCCCTAGTCTGTTAGGCACTTGCCTTGCATGAGGAAGGTCCCAGGTTCGGTTAGGATAGGTTGAATTTAAAAAGTTAACAAGTTGAATTAGCAACAAATAATATCAACTTCATACAAATGTTTCACTCTAAATAATATAAAGTAACATTTTGATGGTTAAGATTGGTTACATTTACCAAGTAGGGGACAAAGTATTAAACAATGGGCATGTTTCATGACTTGAGTTGCAACTATTCCAATGGTATTTGTTTGTGTTTTCAGTTTGAATTATCGCCGCACTAGAGCTACACGTGGGCTATTGGCGACTGGCGTCATAATTTAGAACCACAGTCAGGTGACAAGCCAACACCTGAGTAGGCACCCAACGCAACCGTTAAGGGCGACATTGTACGCAGCATCAGGACTTTGGAGTATATAATTTAACGTGCACTCCCTCTACACGTGGTATTATTCGTCGGACATTTTGGCTGCACGGGCCGTTTATAGGGCGGCAGTTATTTTGGCGATGCCCGGACCCGAACCTGGGACCTTCTGCATGCAAGGCGAATGCCTAACGGACTGGGTTCCCCAGCCCCATTGCAATGGTATTGTTTTCATACCCCTTACTGAAACTAATATAGTGTACAAACTTTTTTTCAGTAGAACTAAAGCTTTTCTATGTTCATGAATCATGTAAAATTACTGTCCCACAATTTTGCTTTATTTCTCTGCATAAGACAAAATATCATCGAAACCAAAGTTTTCTAACAATATTTACATTTTGGTAATGCTTTGTATACTTGAAATTTAACCAAATTAAAACCGATAAAGTTTTATGAACAGCAGGTTGCACATAAAGCACTCAGGGTTCATACTCTATCTATGATAGGGAAATTCAGGAGTTTTTCAGGAGTGCAGCAATGTAAATTCAGGAGGTAACAAAGAATAAAATTGAATATGTTTATTATTGTATTAGTCTAGTGACATCACTGCACTTCAAATAATGAAACAGAAGAAATAAAATCTTCTAAAGAATTGTGCGGTGTATTTTGGGACATTAACTATTATCAAGATGTCTGAACACTATTTTTTTTACTACTTATGAGCAGTAAACTTATCCTAAATAAAGTACGAGAGAAAAACGGCAGAGAAAGGACAAAAACTATTCATGTCGTCAATTTTTCAGGAGGAGGAAAAATATCAGGAGATGAGATACAAATTTCAGGAGTTATAAAGGGCCCTTAGAAAAAGAAAATGAAATTCAGGAGTTTTTCAAGAATTTCAGGAGGCGTACGAACCCTGAGCACTGCAAAAAGGAACACTGCAGACGAAGAAACTGCACACCGAGAGTAAAGCTGAAACAACGAATGAAATCATGGAAGGGCAATATTGAAAACTGGAAGAATTACATCATCTGAAACAAGCCAATAGCATATCACTACAATTGATTTGTTTCAGGGGAGGCATTCTTTTCCATTAAAACTACTAAATATGTTTAATGTGTATAATTTTATGTATTGAAGAATCACACTTATGCAGTTTATGCTTGAAAGTGAGCAGCAAAGACTGACTTTGGTATTGATCATCCCTGTTTAGAAACATAGTGTAGAAAAATGCATTCTACTATGTTGAGTTCTACACATATGAGATACATTTTACATTTATGGCACTTATTAAATAAGACATTACTTTTGGGAGCGACAGGCATACAAAGTAATTTGTCGCTGATTTTTGGTGGGTGATGTGTAAAACCTTTGACATATCAGATATCACAATAAGTATTTGCAAGGCCAAACTGAATATATAGTATCAGGCCTAGACATCCCAAAAATTAGCATAGTATTTAAACTAATTGTATAGAAAATAACTTCACCGTGTTGGTGGCATCACAGCTGAACTTGATTGGATAGGTTTTCACTGTACCAACTTCACAACTCGAGTGAAGCTAGGAAAATCGTTACTACAAACTCAAACAAAGCTTTGCTCATTGGATAACCATTTTTACTACTTCTCTCAAATGGCACTTCCAATGGTGTGGTCCCGTCCCTACGCTGTCAGCACTTAACCCCTTGTTGTAGAGGATTGATACTCTATTTAGTTTGGCCTCGGTTGTTGTAACACAAGTCACACCTCCCGTAGAAATGTTTTGTCATCACCAGATTTGCCAAACAAACTAAAGTCATCTTCAAAAAAGTTCACCAGATTATTATATTTCTCATTCGAACACTTTGAGGTATAAAAAAAGGGGGATCACTCAGAATGCCCCTTTTGCTAAAGTATATTACAATAACTTATTTCTTAGAACATTTCCTTTATGATAAATAAGAGTTTAAAGTTCATAATCCTGCACTCTGGGTCTGTGTTGTCTCTCTCATGCAGAAATTAAAACCACAAGTGTTGGGTTTCTCGCTCAAGATTTGGCCACACACTTTGCTTTATCCCTTTGTTAGTTGCTTTGAGGCCTTGCTGTCTCAGATTTAAGATCTTCCCACACCCATAGAATTTCTAGTTGCTGAGTTCTGAGGCGTATAACATAATTGATGTTATAGTATAATTCAATCAGGGTTCAGAAACAAAGACAGGTTTTCTCCAATGTTTAAAGGCCGTGCCATATGTGCTGTCGTAGGTTGCTCAACCGTGCAAAAGCCACAACACAAACATGGGGGTCCTTCCCATCATCGTCTAGGGCACATTGGTAGAAAAGTGACAAATTCCTGCTTGATGCAACAAAGGTAGTTCACAAATGGACGATATTTGCACTATTAACATGTTCACTAACAGCGACCAAGGACGAGTCCACTTTCTCAGCCATATGGGCCATATAATGCTGCTGAAGGCCCACCAGCGACCCAAAAGAATCCTTGCACTCAATACAAACGTGGGCCTGTTCATTCCAGTGCGACACCCCATGCTCAAGTTACTCAGGTGTGTGAACTTCTTACCACAAACCTTACAAGCATGAGGCTTCTCTCCCGTGTGGGTCAGCCCATGTTGCCTCAAATTGCTGAGATGGGTAGGTCAGGATATGCTGCATGAGGTTGCTAACATGGGTGAAGCCCTTGTTGCACACTTAGCAAACGTGGGGTTTCTCAAATAGACAAATGGATGATATTTGCACTGTTAACATGTTCACTTCCAGCAACCAATGAGGAGTCCACTTTCTCAGCCATATGGGCCATATAATGCTGCTGAAGACTCACCAGCGACCCAAAAGAATCCTTGCACACGATACAAACATGGGTCTGTTCGTTCCGATGCGACACCCCATGTTGCCTCAAGTTACTCAGGTGTGTGAACTTCTTGCCACAAACCTTACAAGCGTGGGGCTTCTCCCCCGTGTGGGTCAGCCCATGTTGCCTCAAATTGCTGAGATGTGTAAAAGCCTTCCCACATTCTGTACATGTGTGAGGCCTCTCGCCCGTGTGGGTCAGGATATGCTGCCTCAGGTTGCTAACATGGGTGAAACCCTTTTTGCACACTTGGCAAACATGGGGTTTTTCGCCACTGTGGATCAGTGAGTGCTGCCTCAGGTTGCTAACGTGGGTGAAGGCTTTGTTGCACACCTCGCAGGTGTGGGGTTTCTCGCCCGTGTGGGTCAGGCTGTGTTGGCGGAGGTTGCCAACATGGGAGAATGTCTTGTTGCAGATGCTGCAGATGTGCGCGTTCATTTTGGGAGGTAGAGGAGATACCTAGAAGAAAAATAATTGGGGAACAGACTATTACACATTGTTTCAAATCCTCCACCAGTCCGATGGAATCGGCCTAGATCAAAAAATCAGTAACTTGAATGAAATCAGAGACAAGAATAGGAGAAGAGTAAATATCTTCCCAAATTAGACCCAAACAGTCCAGGATGTGTACGGGAGTCCTGGTCATAGAGATAGTAAATCCATGCGCTCTCACAGACTTTCTAAAGGAGAAATAGGGTAATCTGTTTCCTTTCTCCCTCTATATTGAGGTCGTCTCGGAGACTTGCATAGCAGAAAACACGACAAAAATTGCTAGCATAGGTTAGTTGCTTTTTGTAGCTAGTATATCAGAGTCTATGACTAGATCTTTGACATTTTTTTAAGACATTGATAGTACTTTTGTTCACCAAATCTGAGTACGTTAATACCACACCTGAGTGATTCCTAAACTAGGATAATTTTTGGGATATTTCTTTTCTTTTCAGTGAAAGTTCTTTTTTAAATGCCAAACTAAATTTTTTTTGATAAGTTATTACAACAACCCTTTCCACAACCTCAAGGTGTAAACAAAGTTGCTTCAGCTTATAAATTACAGTATTTTGTTAAAATGTAGATGAATAGTAGTAATGCAGTAGTAAATCAGAGCCATCTAGAGTGGATGTTATTTGAGATTATGTGTGCGTTAAAGCACTACAAATAAAAATCTTTTGATTATTAATGCTAATCACTTTTTTAAACTATATATTAGGATTAATCCATAAAGTTTTTCCAGCCCTGTTTTATTATAATGTTGTAAACGTTATGGCATAATCACTGCAATTAATATCAATTGTACAAATTCCTATCTAATTCTAGCACAATATTCTGCTATGGACAAGAACAGGTTTATTAATCATCAAAACAAAAGAATATTGCTCTATAAAAGTGGTGACAAGAATGCTTAAAAGTTTTAAAACTCGTAAGATACTTTGGCATGGCTGTATGGAGAATAAAACAACTGACCCCATTCTAGCATAATTTTACCCGGAACAGTTAGCGTATTATGGCGCGGAATGCTACTTGGCGACTTTGGCGTTCGTGAAAAAGTAAACAGAGTTGCTATAGTAACAAGATTGATGTAAACATCTATTGTTGAACTGGAATGTTTACTAATTTAAGAACGTTTTCGCTACTTGGCTACAAAAGGAAACAAAACTTGGCCAAATCGAGACCGGCTATAATACACTAGCAGTACCTTTCACCCAAAAAAATATGTTGCATGTTTTGTTTTGTATTTTAGACTGAAAATTGTATTAGTGTGAAAAATTATAGCTTTATTGAAACTATTGTAGACGTACTGCTCAGTTTTTGTGGTATCAACTAATCTTATAATTTATATAGTCTTCAGGTTACCCACTAAAGATGTGTGATAAAACAAATGAAAAAAAACTTTAAAAAATATTGATAATTAACCGGCATTACATTAGTGATTTCTTAATGACAAGAAACTTATTGATCTGCCATATATATAAACCTAATTTCTTTTCGGATGGTCCCTAAGTTTGATTAAACAATGAAAAAAAACTTTTGAGATTTTGATAATAAATTGCAACGTGCTATTATACTAAAAGATATCACCGTAAAATTTCCGAAATCATTAACTTACTCAAGCGAAATCTTCAAGATTGGATGAGCAGGGTGGTTTAAACGGCAGTCGGTGAAGTTATATGGCTTGCGTATTTGAATCGATGTGACTAAATAGTCATATTTCTTTACTTACACATAAAATTTCTAAATTTTTCAGATGATTTATACTGCTGATGATAAACATAACAAAAAACAAAAACTTTTTCCGAAACAGACGACGAAAATGAAAACAAATATATATTGAATGTTTAGTTGCCAGGAAAATTCTCCTTTTGGTAAATTCCAATATTGGTTAATGTGAAGTTGAACTAGAGATGCTAAAAAGAGATAAGTTGGAAAGGTCTAGCGTAAAATCGCAAAAACTTCACACTGGCTCTAGGGTTGTATAAAACTTCTAAGCATTAAATACGTTTCATAGTCCATTCCAAGCTTGGTATTTTTCAACACGGTCAAGTAATGAAGACAAAACCTGAGCCGGCATATGATACCACCTGAGGGTGACGGATACGCGGTTACTAGGGGATTTAAACCCCCTCCCCTAAAAAAAAAAAAGCGAAATTATATTGCACTACATGAAAAAAAAGAAAAGAAAACGCATATAATAAATGAATATTAATTAAATTTGATAATTATAGATGCGTTATAATGGGAATGCTTCTTATGATGTCACGCTCTCCATACTGCGATTTCATTGGTTGTTTTGTTTTCTTTCCGTACTACGTGAAACAAGCCCATTCTTTAAGGAACAGTAAGCTTCAAGATTGAGATTAGGTCTTAACCCCCCCCCCCCCCCCCCAACAAAAAAAAATGCCAGAAAAATTTATTTGCTTAATAATTGTTTTTGAAAGAGAAAAATTGACCATTGCCCTGACTAATTCAGTGATTCACTTTTCGACTATGAAATTAACATAATAACATTTTCCCAAGTCATATTTTATTTACGCTGTTTTTGTTTGAAAAAACTATACAAAAACGTAGATTATTTACAATTTTTATATCTTGATAGTTAAATAACAAACTAACATAGTTTGATAGTTAAATAACATAAACTGTACTGCAAAGTGCAGTAAAAGTCTGACCACCCTTAGTTCTAATAAACAAATTTATGCGGCATCTTTTCAGGTAATTAAATTTGTAACACAAGCATAAAGGTAAGGTTCTTACCATCAGACTGACTATATAAACCAATTGAAATAAAATAGATTTTATTACAGCAAAATCTTTTTATTAACAACAATTTAGTACCACATGTTTCCACTGAATCTAGTAAATCGAAGCAAGGTCGGTACAGACCAGGACTTTTAACATAATCCACTCTTGATATGGTCCAATTGATATTGATTCAGACCCAACTACTAAAGACTGATTCTGGAAATGTCTGACCATTCCACTGACTACATTAAATTAGAATATGACAAATAAATTATATAGTATAGACACCCTCTTAACCACCTTAAATGGTACAAGAGGTAAACTAGCAAAGCGAAAATCCAGGTAAACCAGAGAAATTAAATAAATTAAGCTTTAGGTGTACATTTGATTGCACATTTCTATATTGATGATTTATTTTGTAAAAAATTACACAATTCAAATACTGCATCCATTTATTTAATACTTTTTTAGCTGTTTTTCACACTTTAAGTATATTATTAAAAAAAAATTCAGTTGGTTAAAACAGAGTCCAGTTATAAGGGAGCATACTATAGTTAAACTCATAGTTTCCTTGCACAGAAGCCACGACCATGGGCAGAGCTATAAAACGTGCGGAGCAATCAGATGAAGAGAAAATTTCATACGTTTTATTTTGTTTTTATCTGATTGCTCCGCGCGTTTTATAGCTCCGCCCATGGTCGTGGCTTCTGTGCAAGGAAACTATGAGTTTAACTAGATATATATCTAAACAGGCATAGATCTAGGATCCACCATCTCCTGGAAAAACAGCTTCCTTATCTTCTGCTTCACATTCGAGTCCACATTCGCAATCCTTCTCCTCAACCTAACCGCTGTCTCGACCTCATGAACAGTGTACACCGTAGACTTGTTCACAACCAGGTTCGTAACATGACCCTGGTTAGTACCAGCTCTCCCAACTCTACCAGCTCTCAAGAGATAATCGGAAACATTATTCGGAAAGTCCCAGTTGATGACATGCCTCACCCACGACGTATCTAAACCCCTCGAAGCAAGATCGGTACAGACTAGAACGTTCAGAGAACCCTCTTTGAACTCGTTGAACATTTTCATCCGTATGTTGGGTACAATCCCACCATGGAATTTCCCACAAGGGATTCCAGATGATTCAAGGAATTCGACCAGCCAATCGCAGGCATGGGATTGGTTGCAGAAGATCATGACTGGTTTCTTTTTCTTGAAGTCGTTCTTGACCAGGTCTAAGAGTTCCCCCGCCCGGCCGTCTTGGCTGACGCGGCAGAACTTTTGGGAGATGTGCATGGGGACTCGGTGGAGGTAGGGGGATATGATCTCGGTGATGCTTTCCTAAGAGGATACAGGATCAGTTAAGATTTATTATCATACATAATTATGGGGTTTTAATAATAAAATATGGAAAAAATAGTTTTGAATTGTTACTGCTGAAGAATCTACATAAATCCAATTAAGAGAAAATTGAAAGGATAATCTACTGTAATCAAATTTTTGTGTATCTACCAGTGATTAACTCCTGTATCAATATAAAAAAGATATTAGAATCCATAACTGAAGAGTACAGGGGAAGAACCGCTTAATTTATCAGGAGTAGTCCCGTAATTGTATCTGCTTGGCGGACATTGGCGACAGGAAACCGGTTTTCCTTTTGGTTCTTCTTTCGTGGTACAAACGTGTGACTCGTGTCCGCTGATCTTTGGCGTAAATCAGGGTTGCCGCGAGAGAAAAACAAAGTGAGTAACCAATTTCCTCACACCAGTTTAGGTGATGACTCGCTTTCATCGCCAAAGAGGCCTGATGAGAAAAGTTTTCTACAAAATTATATATATAAGCGGTTCTTCCCCTGTACTCTTCAACTAGTATATGCTTATGACCACATGCAAAGTGCATTACTAGAAAAACTGGTGCAAAAAACATAAGTAATTGAAAGGAAAAAAGTTTATGTAAAAGAATGTAACAAGAAATTGAAGAGCATGCTAAGCGACAATTTTGGAAAAATGGAGATTTTTGTATCCGTGAATATATTATTCCATCCTTTAAAGATAACAAGAACAAGTTTCCCCTTTTTCATAAACTTTAAGTTAATTATATTTTTTACCATTTGCAAGTACAAACTAAAAACTTGAAAGCTGATTTTTGATAGTTTTCACCTTTTTGTCACATAGCACACATTTTTAATGAGCTCTTCAATTATGAATTATGCTTGAGCACTAAATATTGGGAAGGCTCTATATTTTTATCATAGGTCGAATTTTGTAATGGTTTAAAAAAATAGGACAATACAAACCTCAGGAAAAGTTTCATCCACAATCGCTCCAATATTCGAAGGATAGATCGAGCTGGACAATACAACCTGAGCTCCGACCGGAGGCAAACTGAAATTGCTCTTGATCATCATTTTCCTCATCACCGATTTGGTGTCCTCCACGAAACTGTCATCGAGAAGCGTGTCAGCTTCATCGAGAACAAAATGCTGCAAGTTCCCAAGGCTGAACTTGTCCCTTTCCAGAAACTTCTTGAAGCATCCAATAGACGCCACCAGGACATCTATGTTTGATTCTGGGACCAGTTTTAGATGGTCCTGTTTAGTACCAGGCGACAATAAAACCCTGACATCGACTCCTGTGCGTTTAGCCAACTTGAAAGCCACTTCTGCAATCTGTTCGGCTAGTTCTCGGCCAGGAACAAGAACCAATGCCAGTGGTGAGTCAACGTCACTGTATGAGTTTCTGGACTTTAGTTTGATTAAGTTCTGTATGATTGGTGCCAGGTAGGATACAGTCTTTCCACTGCCTGTTTCGGAAGCAAGGAGGACATGGCAACCAGAACTTATTCTAGGGATGGCCAGTGTCTGCATCCTTGTTGGTTTCTTGAACTCAAACTCTTTGTAGATGTTGTCTATAATATTTTGGTTCAAGTCGAATTTGGTGAACTCGCTCGGAAAGTGTTCGTCGTTTTTGAACTCGTGTGGATCGTCGGTCTGAATTGAAGGGTTCGGTTCGATGGGGTGGATGGTGAATTTCTGGCCAGACGATTTTTGCTTGAACCAGAATTTCGATTGTATGGGCAGGGGGTAGTTATCGTGATAGGTTTGTCCCAAGTAAAAGTTGAAATCGCCGTTCGTGCTGGAGATAACGGGCTTGCTTGTGTCTCCCCTGTAAGCTATTTTCTTTCGATTTTGATTGTTGAATTCTTTGATGAGTCCCTTCTTTTTTGCTTTTTCTACGTATTTAGTCACATATTTCGGTATCTTGATAACAGGCACGGGTAAAGGGGCCTGGGCGGAATAAGCCCTTTGAGCATGCAAATATAAAGTTCTGAACGGAATCATGGTGATGGTCTTTTTATGATAATTTTGTTAGTTAAAGAAAAGTATTTCGTTTAAAGACCTTATCATGACATGTTTTTTTAAAAAGTAAACAAACAAAACGCATGGAAGCAAAAAGTGAAATATACAGTTAATTTTATGTCTAATATGAATTATCCAAAATGAGTTTCGCTCTAGAAAAAAAATCCTTGAATAATTTCAGTAAGCTAAAATAAAATATAAAGTCCTCATTGTGCAATTTATTAAAACCTATATCAAACAAAATTTGGCTTTTTTCCGATAATACACTTCTACAGTTTCAGTTTACGAATTTAACTGCTTTTATTGGCAACATTTATTTTCTTTCATTTGTTTTGTTGATCACAAAAATGAAAGTTTTAAAAAGAAATAGTTACTAAGGTGTAACGAATATGAATTTCCGGCCAATTTATATATATATAAAGTATTAAAAATGTCTTTTATAGGTGAATATGAATTTATTTTATAATATAAATGGTTGACTACTCGTCAATCATTTTTACTGAAGGTGCTAAATTGTATTCAAAGATTTACTCTAGGATTATACATACTTTCAGTATAGTTTTTGTTTTGTAAATATAAATTTTGTTTAAGTTTTTTTTAACATTCTATTTATGATCTTTACGTAATAACAACGTTTTTGAAATGACAATATTTTCCATACGAAACGGAAATGAAACGAATCCAACTAGTTTGTAACTTTCTAAATCTATTCTGCTCTACCTACTTTTAGGTTAGTCACGACTTAGCTTACATATTGAACACAACTAAAAACTATTGTATTACCCTCATGTTTCTACTTTTAATGCTTTTCCTCCTATAACTATAAGTTTTTGCCGAACCAAAATATGTGTATTTTGTTAAGACATTTTTATTTTATAGATTCTAACCCAAGTATGGGTGAGAGCTTGAAACGTCTGGAAGAGTTCTCAACTTTCAATTCCTGCATAAAATGTTTGGGGAGATCTATTATTCCACCATTGGTATGATAGCGATATTTTTGAATTTAATTTTGTGTAAAATAATAATTTATCTACTTTATTGATAAGTATCTGATAATTATAAAAATCTTCTTATTTGGATGGAAATTTAGTTTATAAGTGTGACAAACTTTTACTTTTTTATTGTCTCATTTAAATGCGTTAAATCACTGTTTAATCATACAGGGTGGCTACAGAATCAGGGGGCCGTGGATAGCCTAGTGGTTAAGGCCTCGTTCTCGGAATCGGAAGGTCCCGCGATCGAGTCCCGATACCACTGAAGACCCACCGAGTATATGCGGAGTACGTGCTCGTTAAAATCTGTGGGTCCGAAAGTCCTGTGGGCGGTCATGGCGCAGTTTCCAACGGGTACAGGTCCCTGGAGACTATTTCACTTCCCTTCAGGGTCATGTCTAAATTGTGGAGGTGGCGATAGATGGCAGCATCTGTCAGCTCGATGCCAAGACGGATTCCTGCCGTGTAGTCTCTACACTGGCATCTCTCCGCAGGAACCGCACCTATTTGTCTTAATCCTTGCCCGCTCTTCGGGAAGAGCTTGGGTTTCCCAAGTGGCATTAGTAACAACAACAACACTACAGAATCAGGGAATTCAGTAAATCAGGGAAATGTCAGGGAATTTAACCGATCTGGAAAAGTCAGGGAAATTCTGATTTTTTAAAAAAATTAGAGAACATTTCCAAAGGTGCCATTTTGTGCCAAACATGAGCTTAATCGCCAATTTCTCACTATTATTAATCTAATCCGAAGTCGACTGCCACCAAGCCAACAATCACCATAGCAAACGGTAAAGAGAGGATAAAAAAAAAGTTTAATTCTGCCGCGGCTGGTTGAGTTACTGCTTCTTAATCCTCTTTCGTTTTAACTGCTTTTCCCGTTGCCAAGCTCTAGTACGATGATAATTCAACTTCATTATTCTCCAAATCAATAATAAAGGTGAAAAATTTAATTAAAATTTAAGGATTAATTAAGTGATTGTACTGAGATCTCTTCAAATATCGGCCAACCCAACTCCTAGTGCAATAAATACAAAATATTCTCTTAAAATCAAAATCCGTTTTTTAAAAAAAATCGAGCCATAAATTTCTGACTGTCGTAATTGTGGAAGCTCAATAACACATGAAATTATCATTTTCTCTGTTTAAAAACTACACAGCCATGGACTAATTAGCATCTATTGGACTAACATCACATATCTTTACTACATAGCTACTACACTACGTTTATAACGTCAAAAGTGGAAGGTATTATAATCATTCAGGTTGTCTGTCCGTCACCCACTTTCATAGCCAAAACTACAAATGCTACAGGCAAAGTGTGATCCGTCAAAAAATTCAGTGCATCAAAATTAGAATACATGGAAAATTTCATAAAAGAATTCAAAGTACTTCAATTATTTAAAAAACTGCAAAATTTAATGCTCATTTAAAAAGCATAGGAAGCCATTTTTATTAGAATTAAATCACCATTGCCATTCGAAACAATCACTCAAGAAACTTTAATTCTTTTAGACAATAAATTAAAATAAAATTATTTTTGCAACGTATCGATCAGTTTGAAATGACGTCAAATATATTTCACTACGAGATTCTTTATATGTTGATATGAAATGTTTTCATTCTATTTAAAAGCGAGGAATATTACATGTTTATTCTTTGAAAAATAAATAAATTTTTGCAAACGATAAGTAATAATTATTACATTTTCGAAATAAAATAAATGGAACTAGCCAAATTTAGCATAAATGTTTAATATAGAATTAATGCTGTGTTTGGTGCCTTTTTACCTGTTAAACACAACTGTTGTGTGGAAGCGGGTGAAGTGACAGAACATTCTGTTACAAACCTACTTGTTATGAATATAACAATCAAATATTAACAGTCGTGCAAGTAACTATTTTGTATTGAAGCAGGGATGCGTACTTTATGAGGGTTTTTTTTAACCTTTATTTGTACATAATTCAAATTTACAATTACTCAAACATTTTCAAAATGTTGATTTTTTCTATTTGGTCAAATTCACTTTGACTGTTATAACATTAATATATTGATATTCAGCTTATGATTTCTATTCTTAAGACCTTCCGAGTCTTGGCGATTGACTGCGATTTTGGTTTATTTGCCATTGTATAGTAAATACCCAAAATAATTCTCAGAGGTAAGGTAAGGTAATCGTTTCCGGCTGCCTATTTCTAGCCTCCTTCAGGAGCTTTAACACAGCCAATAAACGCCTCGTAATTTAGAACCCTGGTCAAGTGACGAGGTCGACACCTGAGCGGGCACCCAACGGAACTTCGAGCGACATCGTACGCTAACGCCGTCGGGACTTTGGACTCCACAGATTTAACGAGCACGTCTGTCCCTGTGTACTCGGGCCCATCCGTGATGAGGATTTTTTCTACTATTTCCAGCACAGATCCGATTTATAGGATGACTGGCAGTAGGTGGGATTCGAACCCCGCACTCCTGAGATGGTTGAATGTCGAGGCTGATGCCCTAACCACTCGGCCACGGACGGGCCCATTCTCAGAGGTGTAAACATTGCTGTCGTACATTATACCTGTCGTTCAATATCCCGACATGTTTTACAATGTAATCTTAATTCATACAGTAGACACCCTCTTAACTAGCTTAAAGGGGATCGATGGTAAGCCAGTTAAGCAAATATCGGGTTAAACTAGAGAAGTTTAAGGTAGGATTTGGATGTGCTACTTTTGCTTGCACATGTACATTCATGATATTTGACTTATAAATAAATAATACAATTGGAGTGATTCATAATTTTTATTCAATATATTAATCAACATAATATTTAAATAAAAAAAGTACAGTATTTTTTTTGTGAACTGGAAGTTTGTCAACTTACAATCATAGCGGTTGCCATTTTTTAAAGCGTCACATTGATAAGTACTTTGCTTGCACATGTACATTCATGATATTTGACTTATAAATAAATACACAATTGGAGTGATTCATAATTTTTATTCAATATATTAAATCAACATACATACTATTAAAAAAAAACAGTATTTTTTTTTTGTTGAACGTGGAAGTTTGTCAACTTACCTCATAGCGTTGCCATTTTTTAACAGCGTCACATTGATAAGTAACTTTGCTTGCACATGTACATTCATGATATTTGACTTATAAATAAATACACAATTGGAGTAATTCATAATTTTTATTCAATATATTAAATCAACATACATACTATTAAAAAAAAAACAGTATTTTTTTTTTGTTGAACGTGGAAGTTTGTCAACTTACCTCATAGCGTAGCCATTTTTTAACAGCGTCACATTGTTAAGTAACGAAAGAAGTTTTTGTTAGCTATTTTTGTATTAAAGCAGGGTTTTCGCAACCTTTTTGCACTTGCGTACCACTTGACTTTTTGAGAACTTCTGGCGTACCACCTGACCTAAATATTTTAATAAACGTATAATATTTACTCTTCTAAAAGTGTTCAAAGTATTTTGAATTAAATTCCTAAGAAAACTTCATATTTAATAGTTAGATATTTGATTATTTATAACATGCTTATAATAAAGAAGAAATAAAAAGATTAAAATGGTATTTTTAATTTACAGTTTTATTTATTATCCATAGGTCTCAAAACATACAAATAAAAAGTTATTACAAACTCAGCAAAAAATTCATCATCATACAAAATATACTTTTATAGTCTTTAGTGCGAAAATTGTTGTTTGCATGTGATTAAAATATCAACATTAGGAGTAATGGAACTTATCTTCACTCTTAAGTCCTCTTCGACACTTATTCTGCTTCTAGTTTTATTTTTTATGTACAAGAGTTCAGAAAATCCACTCTCACACATGTAACTCCTAACAAATGCCATAAAAAATAACAGCTTGCCAGGAGTTCAAAGGGTACTCGGTTTTACATCGGATCCAGAAGTTAATTAAAGATTTCTCTTTAAAATTATGTAAATGTTTAAAATAATGAGTAATATGTTTGCGTGCTCATTCTCATGCGTACAGAAGCTATTAATAGCATCATATCGCTCACATCACTCACGCGTACCACCTGAAATTTTCCCGCGTACCACCGGTTGGGAACCCCTGTATTAAAGGATTGCAAAATAAAACCAGTTAAAGCAGAGATAAGATTAAATGGATTCTGGTTAAACGGGGTCCTATTGTATTCACTATCTGCTCAGCCTCACCTTTGAATGCAGCTTGAAATTTTAAGGCTCATAGCTCACACATTGCTTCTAGTGTATTTTGATGTGTGCAGGCTGGAAAGGTACCTATCGGCTAACGTCGCACTAGGCTCCACGCCTCACTATCGTTTAACGGCGCAGAGCATGTTGTTTGGAAATCTCCGGCGGAGCATGTGCTCGTCAAACAAGAAGAATCCAATTGCATCTTTCAATCATTTAATGAAATCTTAAAGTTTAATTATTTACTTGTAAGGGAACATGCAAGCTCCAATAATTACATTAGTAGTTTTGCAAGTAACATAATATTAATTAAGTAAAAGTTCAGAGTCCTATCACGCAGGAAGGAGCGTTTTCGATGAGAGAAACTCGATGGTCGAAGTTCGTCTGTTGTTGTTTGACAGCGGAGAAGTGGGAGGAAAGGGAACAAGTTGAGGAGTCTTGTTCCTTCTGTTGTGATGGTGCGCCAGTGTCCGACGCAGATGCAACCAAACCAAATTTTTTTTTAAATGCTATAAAATATTTGGAAATATTTTATTAAAAACAGTTTAGTGTAGTTAGTTAAAGTATGTATTTCTTTTATACTAGTTAACTTTAGAAAGAAGAGAAGAGGCTTGTCGGTATAGGTATGCTGCCACAAAAATACAGGAGGAGAAAGAAAAGAAAAAACTACTTAGTGCCTCAGATGTAGCTGATTGCAGGGTTCAAGTAAGATTTTTATAAAATGTTTTAAAATTTACTTTCCACAGTATTTGTACAGCTTTAAAGTACTGAGAAACCCTATATTTAAAGAAAATTACATGTATAGTGATTATTTTCCATTGAGGTACTTTTTTTTAAGATTTAAAGTGCTGAGAAACCCTATATTTAACGAAAATTACATGTATAGTGATTATTTTTCATTGAGGTACTTTTTTTTAAGATTTAAAGTGCTGAGAAACCCTATATTTAAAGAAAATTACATGTATAGTGATTTTTTTTCCATTGAGGTACTTTTTTTTAAGATTTAAAGTGATGAGAAACCCTATATTTAAAGAAAATTACATGTATAGTGATTATTTTTCATTGAGGTACTTTTTTTTTAAGATTTAAAGTGCTGAGAAACCCTATATTTAAAGAAAATTACATGTATAGTGATTTTTTTTCCATTGAGGTACTTTTTTTTAAGATTTAAAGTGATGAGAAACCCTATATTTAAAGAAAATTACATGTATAGTGATTATTTTTCATTGAGGTACTTTTTTTTAAGATTTAAAGTGCTGAGAAACCCTATATTTAAAGAAAATTACATGTATAGTGATTATTTTTCATTGAGGTACTTTTTTTAAGATTTAAAGTGCTGAGAAACCCTATATTTAAAGAAAATTACATGTATAGTGATTATTTTCCATTGAGGTACTTTTTTTTAAGATTTAAAGTACTGAGAAACCCTATATTTAAAGAAAATTACATGTATAGTGATTATTTTACATTGAGGTACTTTTTTTTAAGATTTAAAGTACTGAGAAACCCTATATTTAAAGAAAATTACATGTATAGTGATTATTTTCCATTGAGGTACTTTTTTTTAAGATTTAAAGTACTGAGAAACCCTATATTTAAAGAAAATTACATGTATAGTGATTATTTTTCATTGAGGTACTTTTTTTTAAGATTTAAAGTGCTGAGAAACCCTATATTTAAAGAAAATTACATGTATAGTGATTTTTTTTCCATTGAGGTACTTTTTTTTAAGATTTAAAGTGCTGAGAAACCCTATATTTAAAGAAAATTACATGTATAGTGATTATTTTTCATTGAGGTACTTTTTTTTAAGATTTAAAGTGCTGAGAAACCCTATATTTAAAGAAAATTACATGTATAGTGATTTTTTTTCCATTGAGGTACTTTTTTTTAAGATTTAAAGTGATGAGAAACCCTATATTTAAAGAAAATTACATGTATAGTGATTATTTTTCATTGAGGTACTTTTTTTTAAGATTTAAAGTGCTGAGAAACCCTATATTTAAAGAAAATTACATGTATAGTGATTTTTTTTCCATTGAGGTACTTTTTTTTAAGATTTAAAGTGATGAGAAACCCTATATTTAAAGAAATTTACATGTATATGATTATTTTCCATTGAGTTACTTTTTTTTTAAATTTAAAGTGCTGAGAAAACCCTATATTTAAAGAAAATTACATGTATAGTGATTTTTTTCCATTGAGGTACTTTTTTTAAAGCATTTAAAGTGCTGAGAAACCCTATATTTAAGAGAAATTACATGTATAGTGATTATTTTCCATTGAGGTACTTTTTTTAAGATTTAAAGTGCTGAGAACCCTTATTTTAAAGAAAATTACATGTATAGTGATTATTTTCATTGAGGTACTTTTTTTAAGATTAAGTGCTGAGAACCTATATTTAAAGAAAATTACATGTATAGTGATTATTTCCATTGAGGTACTTTTTTTTAAGATTTAAAGTGCTGAGAAACCCTATATTTAAAGAAAATTACATGTATAGTGATTATTTTTCATGAGGTACTTTTTTTTAAGATTTAAAGTGCTGAGAAACCCTATATTAAGAAAATTTACAGTATAGTGATTATTTTCCATTGAGGTACTTTTTTTTAAGATTTAAAGTGCTGAGAAACCCTTTTATTTAAAGAAATTACATGTATAGTGATTATTTTTCATTGAGGACTTTTTTTAAGATTTAAAGTGCTGAGAAACCCTATATTTAAAGAAAATTCATGTATATAGTGATTTTTTTTTTCCATTGAGGACTTTTTTTTAAGATTTAAAGTGCTGTGAGAAACCGTATATTTAAAGAAATTACATGTATAGTGATTATTTTACATCTGAGGTACTTTTTTTTTAAGATTTAAAGTGCTGAGAAACCCTATATTTAAAGAAATTACATGTATAGTGATTTTTTTTTCCATTGAGGTACTTTTTTCAAGATTTAAAAGTGATGGAGAAACCCTATATTTAAAGAAAATTACATGTATAGTGATTATTTTCATTGAGGTACTTTTTTTTTAAGATTTATAAAGTGCTGAGAAACCCTATATTTAAAGAAAATTACATGTATAGTGTTTTTTTTTCCATTGAGGTAACTTTTTTTAAGATTTAAAGTGATGAGAAACCCTATATTTAAAGAAAATTACATGTATAGTGATTATTTTCCATTGAGGTACTTTTTTTTAAGATTTAAAGTGCTGAGAAACCCTATATTTAAAGAAAATTACATGTATAGTGATTTTTTTCCATTGAGGTACTTTTTTTTAAGATTTGAAGTACTGAGAAACCCTATATTTAAAGAAAATTACTTGTATAGTGATTATTTTCCATTGAGGTACTTTTTTGGGGCGTTGTCAGGTTTAATGTACATTTGCGTATCAAAATACTAATTTTGTGCTTGACTTTTTGTGGTTTTCATACTTTAAGTACTGGATCAAAAAAAATTTATATACAGAAGCTAAATTAAGCTATTTACACAATATGGCTAAATTAATCACTGAAATATATTTTTTATCTGACAAATTAAAATTCAGGGCCAAAAGAGTTAAATATTTCAAACTATGTATTCTTGCATATTTTAGTTACAAAAATCCTCTTTAATTAATGCTTTGAGGAATGTGCTTTCTCTACCACCTATATCTTTCTGATTTTCATGTTTTAAAAAAATACATGCTTGAATTTTTTTATATATATATTTTTTGTTTTATAAACTTATAGAGGTTTTTTTTTTATGATATAAAAAAAAATTAGATATCAGAGAAGAGTTGAAACTTTAAAAAGTTTCATCAATTTTTTTTTTATCTTAATAAACAGTTGGGCTTCAATATATTTTCACATATTTTATTCAGTACTTCAATATATTTATATATATTTATTTTTTGCAGAACCATTTGTCTTCCTGTAACAATAATGACTTTATAATGCACAACGCATTTGAAAATACGAATAGTGCCTTGCTTGCTACAACTGTGATAGATATTCAAGCTTGTACAACTAATGCTGAAAGGAACTTTTTGAACGAAATGCACATATCCACATGCAAAATGACATCCAGCAACATTTGTAGCACAGTTCATAAAGATGTTATAGTTTTCCCAAGAGTTAATCATGCCGACAACGATACAGAATACTTATCTAAAAGTGATACAACGATTCCTTATTGCTACAGCGATCAAAATGAGATACCACTTGCTCCAGATAATGTATCTTCATCTGAAGTTAACAACGAACAAGATTTGCAGTCAATTGTATCTCCAATGCCTTGTAAAAGTGCCTCAAATAACAATTCAGCATACTTGCCTAAAAATTATACAAACTGTTGTAAGTCTGTCTTAAAAGATAAAAGTGAGGCACAGATTACATTATGTAATATAGATTTATGTGAAGACGTCAAACGACAAAATGTGCATTACTCTGGACATGTGCTGCCTTGCGTAACAGTTCCAGCTAGCAATACTGAATATATACACAAAAGTGATAAAGAATGTATTCAAGGTCCAAGGCAGCTAAATACTTTAGATTTCTATGAAAGCAACAACAAACAAAATTTGCCTCCATATTTACCTGAAAGCAATTCGAAATGTCCCAGCAGCGATCAAGGTGATTCCCAATTTTCGTTGGAGAATGCAGATCCATGTAAGGATAGTAATCAACCACATTTATCTTCTTTGGTATCTGAAATGCCTTATGCAAGTGGACCAACCAATGAAATACCTTGTGTTGGTAGTCTAACTGTGGAAATGCCTTATTCAAGTGGTCCAACTGTAGAAATGTCACTCAAAAGTGGTTCAAATGTTGAAATGTCTGAAAAAAGTGGTTCAAATGTTGAAATGTCTGGTCAAAGTGATTCAACCATTGATATGCCTTATGAGAAAGGTTCAACTGTGGAGATATCTCATGGAATAGGTCCAGCTGTAAAATTGCCTTATGGAAGTGGTTCAACTGAAGAAATATCTAATGAAAATGGTCCAACAGTTGAAATGCTTTATGGAAGTTGTCCAACCTTAGAAATGCCTCTTAAAATTGGTTCAACCATAGACATGCCTTATGGGAGTGCTAAAACTATGGAAATGTCTCGTGGAAATGGTCCAACAGTTGAAAAGCTTTATTCAAATTGTTCAACTGTAGAAATGCCTCTCAAAAGTGGTTCAATCGTTGAAATACCTCTTGGAAATGGTCTGGAAATGCCCCATGGAACTTATCCAACCGAAGAAATGGCGAGCGTGTCTGAAGACGAGCCTGACTCAAACACAGAAAGTTTAGAATTTGGCTCCCTTCCAACGGTCATCAGTGCAGGGCATTTTGCGTTGCCACAAGACACCGACAACGAAAGCAACGTCACCTGTCTCACCCAGAGCACAGACCTAGAGAAATACCTGGACTGTTCCATCGAGTATTCTAGTCCTGATGATGCTCGGACTTTGTCCAGGTCCCAAGAGTCCAGCCAACTGAATACCTCTGAAAGATCGGATGATGGCAGTTCCGAGACTCTTGTCAACACGGGGAGCGAAACCACACCTTGTGCCTCTGCCATAGCGATGACGACTTCCTATGTGGTTGAAAATTATTTGCAGAAATTCATCAATGATGCAGTAGACAACCAGCGAGCCAACTCCGCTGACAGCTACTTGCTGAAAACCCGTCCTAAAGAATTGCCCATCTTGAAATCTCAAAGCGAGCCGAAGCAGTTTCCTACAGAGGTTAGTCTAAAGTCCGTAATCCTCGATCTCAAGAACGCAGCTGGAGATTCCAAGCATAATTCTGGTCCAGTATCTGAATCGGAAGTGTTATTAAGCTTCGAAGATGCGAGGAAATCTCTGAAAAGGAAACATGTCCGCTCTAATTCCTATACTCTGGAAGGACCGTCTCCAGCTCTAATAATGGCCCACGCCGATTGCAATTGCAGCCAGGATCCGAATAACTTGTCTCCGCATTCCTGTTCATCTGAGAAACTGAATTTTTCGACTCCTAATCTTGCATTCAAGAAGGAAAAAGTGAAAATCGATCGGCTGTCATCGCTGGATAGAAAAAAGTTCTTTCCCATTTTGAGTTCTGCAAGTGTTGTTATAGTAAATCAAACCAATGCAAATAGAATCACTGATTCAAAAATATCAAATGAACCGGAAATGAAATTAGCAGAAGTCGGATATGAAAATATCGTTCAGCACAAGGATGTTTCTGCATCGGCTGAAATGTCAAGTGTCAATGAAAGTCAAGTGGAGAATTTGAAAGAAAATGTTAGTAAAGAACACACTGAAGAGCCCAGTGAGACAAATAGCTCTGATGCAAGCACTCAAAGATTAAGTCATCCAAGAGAAGTAACGAATGTGTAAGTACAATCATGAAAAACAATTTTCTGAAATTACAATTGTTCGTACTTTTTTTGTTTGATGGGAGAGATAGCTGGGTCTTCAAATCAAAGTCTTCTCTCTAGATTAATCTAATGTAAAAAAAATAATAATAATTTGAGGCAAATTACTTAGGCTGTATATTTTTACAGAGTTTTTTTTTATGTGATAATTGTAGCTGGCTTACAGGCTCTATAATTCAGTTTTTTTAAAAATTGGTTTGAATATTTAAAAAAAATTCATATATAATTAATTACTCAAATAAAATAATCGGAATAATTTCAAAAAGTGGGATTATAGATCCCTGTAAGCCAGCTACAATTTAGTTATGTTGCTCTATTTGCTTTTCTACCATGAATTGCAATATAACAAATGGTTACTGTAATCTCTTTCTAGTTTAAATACATACAGTCAAACCTCGTTAACGTGAACTCAAAGGGAGCACCAAATTATTTTGTATTAACCGAATTTCATGTTAACCACCAGGATATTTTTTACATTGAACCATGAATAGTTAAAAGAAAACACATATACAAATTATTCTAATTTTATAATGTAATACAATAATAATACATGTATATACAATTAGTAATTCAATTAATAAAGCTCCTTTTGACTAGTACCATACTATAGAAAAATTAGGAAAATTGTTAAGTAACAGCAATTAAGAACAATGCATAGTTACAAAATGCAAATTAAAAGAGTCAAATTCTGAATTTTCGGTTCGGGTTAAGCAGGATTTCGCCTGAACCGAATTAACGTTCGAAATTTTTTAGCATTAGATCAAAGCTTTATAGGCCCGGGAAATGCTTTCAGTTCACCTTAAAGCGAGATTTTCTGTTAAGCGAGTTCGCGTTAACGAGGTTCGACCGTATTTTGATACCTATTTGACAACTAACTTTGGCCTCACTCACCTAACAGTGAAAATGTGAACAACAACATAAACGAGATAGTGAACCAAGTGATTCGCGACATGAAGGAACTGCAGAAGAATCGAGTAAGCGAGTTCATGGAGGAGCAGAAAAAGTTGTGGTTACAGATGCAGGAAGAATTCAAGGAGCAAGAGAGGTTGCTGTGTGAGAAGTTGAACGCTGTCAACATTGCTCCTTTGTCAGGTAATTTCCTAGTTTCTAGTCCTTCCGATTACAGTGCAAGCTCCGAATGTCTTTTTTTCCCCCTTTCCCCACATGTAGCTATCAAGGAAAAGGTGTGAGGGTTGCTGTTTATGTTTTTTTCCCCCAGCTGTTGCGTTTTACTTTGGAAAGCAATTGAAGAGTACAGGGGAAAAACAACATTGTGTAGGAATATTCCTGAATGCTTTTGTGCTTGGCAGACATTGGCAACAGGAAACCGGTTTTTCTTTCGGTTCTTTTTTCACGGTACAAACATGTGACTGGTGTCCATTGATCTCTGGCGTGAATCAGGGTTGCCGCGAGAGAAAAACAAAGTGAGTAGCAGGTTTCCTTACACCAGTTTAGGTGTTGGCTCGCTATTGTTGCCAAAGAATCCTGATGCAAATAGATTCCTATTCAATAAAGTTCTTTTTTCCCTGTAATCTTCAATTGCGATTGACAACGCAGCAGAGCCTCAAACAAAGTAGGTTTAGAACAGCCACACTCGCACTGTCAACATTGTTCCTTTGTCAGGTAATTTCATACTTTAAATTAATAACTCAAGTAATTAATTAACCTTGTTCCCACATGCCTTAATAGTCCCAATAAGCCCTGAAAATGCCAAGCTTGACTCTTTTGAATTATTTTTAGTTTAGTACTTACTAGTTTTTAGAAAGATTTCGATGGGTTTTAATCAGGGTCCGACATTAACGGTCGCTAGTCGCAAAATGCAACGAAATCCTTAAATTTAGTGACTTTATCAGCAATTTAGTCTCACTGAGACTAATATTTTCAAAATGTCAATAGAGACTTTATTATTATATCTGTCTCCAACAATCTTGCTGAAAATAATCAACTTATAACCGCAAATCTTCAACAATCTTAAATTTATCGAAATTCTATTCTGTGATCCTGAAATCGTAATCGAAATTTTTATATAGCTTATTTCTGTGTTTAGGTATTTTATATTTAAAAAAACAACAGAAAATTGCCAGACTTTCATTGCAGTTTTTGCATATTATTTGTAATTATTATTATTTTGAAAAATATTTTGTAGTATTTTGATTCTAGAAAAAATGCAGTTGGCCCAATAAGTTTAACTACTCATCAAAATCTGATCTTTCTTAAGAACTAAAAGAGTTTGAGGATAGATGTTTCTAATAAAAACATTTTTTTTTTTTTTAATTTTCAGATGGGACCCTTTCCCACAGTGCTGAAATGAATGGAAACCTACATCCTGTTATTAAAAATTGCATTCCAGTTACTAACTCCGATACTTTTTCAATCTTGGACATAAATTTAAATGAAGCTGGTGATGGTCCATCTCTAAAATCTTCTCACGACAAATCTTCAGAAGCGGAAGCTTTCAAAATATCGCATTTTAATTCTATTCCAACAGATGCATCTTCAAACTTACAAAATACAGAACTTCCTTACAGAAATATACAGGATTCTAAATCTACTGCCTCACTCCCTTTTACAACAAATGATACGGACGAGTCTAAAAGCTCACCAAATCAGTCTTCGTCACTTTCCACTTTGCCTGTCGATTCTGGCGAAGATAGATCTGTCAGTGTTCAGTCAAGCATGTCTTCTAAGTTCTTGAATACACCAAGTCAGGACTTATCAAGTGATTACCCGGAAACTATACATTCCGGGTTGTCGCCTAATTCCTTGAACACCAATAGTCAAGACTTGTCAAATGAAAATCAGGAAACTATGTATTACAGAACTTCTTCTAAGTCATTGTTAAGTGAAAAGCAGGAAACTTTACATTCCAGCATGTCTTCTATGTCCTTAAATACTAAAAATAATGACTTCTTGGGTGATAATCCTGAAACTATACATTCCAGCAGGTCCTTAAATACACAAATTCTCGGCTTAAGTGAAAAGCAGGAAACTATACCTTCCAGCATTTCTGAAACGTCCGTTGATGCTGACTCCAAATCCTCTGTAGAAGCGATGCAATCTTTATACAACAATTGTCCGATTTCTCAGCTGAGTGTGCCTGAAGGCAGTTATTCTTCTATGTCGTACAGATCCATTTCAAGCTTGTCCCAAACATCCGACATGGTTAAAATTTTCCGCGATTTTCAGTTCGCGAACGAAAATAATTGTTTTCCGGTGAGTCCAGGTAAAGTTTGTCGGAATCAAGAACACACAGGGCGTGAAAGCATAGGTTCGGAATGTTCTAACTCATTTGCAAGAAGGCTTTATTTCGATAACTTAAGTGATGATGGAAATAAGTTCTTTACAACTCCCATTTCTCCATCAGAATTCATACCCTCGCCTGCTGTCTTCCAGCAACAAAAAAGCTTAACTTCATCAAGTCTGCACGCGATGCAATTTCAAGGTTCCGACTTCGGGGTAGCAAACTTTGAAAAAAACAACTCATTTGATCTCGGAACATTGGCTCACATCAGTTCTGACCAGAAACACTTATTTAATAACACCCCAATTCCAAACTTAAATCATGTTGCTGTCACCAATACTCGGGACAATAAAAGTGACGTCGAAGCAGAGATTAGAGCTATTAATGATGTGGTGCAGTCTTCCTACGCAAGTTCCTATCATGAGAAGGGTCGAAATGCTTTGAGCAATAACTCGAACAAAAACCATAGTCATGGACAGAACAATCGTGGTTTGTCTGATATTCCGTTAAATGCCACTTCATCAGTAGAGAAAGGAGCTTCAAAACAAAATATTACCTCTTCTATGACTAACCTGAAGAGAAGGCAAAGCAGAGATATAGTAAGTTTTCTCCCTTTTTTTATTTGATATTAAAAGAATTTTTTTTTGAGTTTTAAATAAAGTTACGTTGAATTTTCAACTTAGCCTCAGCATAAAACTAGTAGTGACTTTGGTTTATTAACTCGGAGGTCCAGGCAGAGTTGCCATTTATTGAAAAAGGCAAGCACATATTTAAAGAGTGTATTTAATGAGAAGTTAATAACTTGAAAAAGCTTGGTTCAAAGTTATGTCATACAATGGTCCTTCATATTAATTTTTTTTCATTAAAATGTTGAGGCCCAGTGGCTTAGTGGTAGTGCCACGCCGCAGGTCCGGGGATCGAATCCCGGATTGGGCCAGGTTGACCCATCCTTTCATCCCTTAAGTGGGTCGATGAAATGGGTACCAAGCATGCTTGGGAACTAAATACTGGGGGTTCTGCATGAGGCTGACCACCTTACTGGGACATATGCCTAGCACCCCAGAGCCCTAGGTCACGAAAGCTGAAATGGGCACGACAGGCCTTGGCCCAGTAATGGGCTATTGCGCCGAGGAGTTTTTTTAAAAATGTTAGGAATTTATAAACACTTTGCAGTGAGTTATTTAGTCTAGTTTATTCTAAGTTTAAAAAAATCGGACATGAATGTTTTCTCAAAGCAAAGGAAATACAGTAGCTAACACTTTTTGGGATCAGTGGTTAATTGATTAACTGCTTTGTATTGTATTAAATTCGTAGAACAGAACAAAATCACTCTTTACGCTGATTGGAAATCCACTCCTGTATATCTAGATCAATCTATCATTTTAATGGTTTAAAAAATGTAATCAGTATTTTTTCTCGGGATTTGTAGATTTTTTTCTCCTACTTTTTAAATTCTGATTTTCTTTCTCTTAGCTTAAGGATCCTGCCCTCCTGAAGAAGTTTGAAAAACTTCCAGCTCTGGTGAAAGGTTATTTAACCAGGCGATTATTCAAGTCTGAAAGGGTGCAAGATTTGATCAGAATATTGAGGGTAAAATTTTGTAGACATTTAGTCCTTATTAGAATATAGAAATATGGAAGTTAGAAACAAATGAAGAGTACAGGGGAAGAACCGCTTGATTTATTAGTAAGGAGTTGTATCGTAATTGTATCTGCTTGGCGGACATTGGCGACAGGAAACCGGTTTTCCTTTCGGTTCTTCATTCGCAGTACAAACATGTGACTCATGTCCACTGATCTCTGGTGTGAATCAGGGTTGCCGCGAGAGAAAAACAAAGTGAGAAACTGGTTTCCTTACACTAGTTTAGGCGATTACTAGCTTTCATCGCCAAAGAGGCCTGATGAGGAAAGTTTTCTACGAAATTAAGCGTTTTTTCCCCTGTACTCTTCAAATGTGAATAGAAATGTGTCTACAAACTCTGTAAAATATAAATTATATAATAAAAAACCCATAGTTGAAACGCGGTTCTCTCATACCTAAAAAAACATCGAGAAACCCTCTTAATTTAAAAATTGATTTTTAGACCCTGGAAAGCCCTTAAGTATTGCATTCTCAATTCATTATAAAAGTTCAAAATGTTTTTTTTTAATTCCCGTAATATTGGTTAGTAAATAAATTGGCAATCTTTAAACAAATTAAACTAAGCATTTGTAACTGTCCTTTAGTTAATTTTTTAAGTTAAATTTGTTAATAACAAGTAGGTTTGTATCAGTAATTCAATTAGAACCACTTTCGTACAAAATTCATGCAACTACAAAAAGTGCTTGGTTCTGTAGTTCTTTATTAAACTTTTAAATATCAAAATTATATTTTGTCACTCTTGTCTAGCATTTGGGATTTGAAATTGGGTGCCCTAGCCTTTATAAAAGCTTTCTTTTTTTAAGTAGTCCTTAAAAAGTTCTTAAATTTTACTTAAAGTAAAGGCCGTTTTAGTCACATTCTTGAGAATGTAATTGGAGTTCTCTTTTACGCAGGATACAGCAATGTTGGTGGGAAAGTGCAGCCAAGAATTGAATTCTAAAGGCAATTCTGTTTCTGAAAATGATGTGGAGTTCCACAGGCAACTGATTTCACAGGTGAATAAAAAATGTTTTTTTTTTAAAATTATTTAATAAGTACAATTATTCTAATATAAATTTCTTTATTTGCTTTGAGCGATTTGTTTCTAAATTTGTTTAAATTTTTTCGAATGTCTTTGTCTGATTAGTAACTACACGAAATGAAGTAAAGGTTTGAATAAAATATTCTTATTTAAAAAAAACCTTAAAATCTATAAATTAAGCCATATTTAGGTATTTTTTTAAACAAATGTTCAGCACATTAAATAATTTTTTAAGGTTAAAAGAACCAGTCTAATATATCAATTCAAAAATGCAAATTTATATTGTGGGTAAAATTATAAGTCCATGCCTGCCATAATAATGTTAATTTTTATATTTTATGTAAACCAATGATTAAAATTGCTAAAAATATAAATGATTACCGTATATACTCGTGTATAAGCCGAGAAATTTTGGACAATTTCAGTGCCGTAAAAATCGGGGTCGACTTATGCACGAGACATCAAATTTCCAAAAAAAAAAATTCCCATGTCCTTAAAATAAAACTAAATTTCAATCAAACTTAAGGTTTAGATACTATCTATTAAAAATAAGGACCCAAAAGCGGTTAAATCTTGAAGATGAAAATAAGATTGATATCTATTCACGGTATCCACCGTAATGATGTTTAATTGTTAGTTCTCGACGTGATGCGTATTTTGCATGTGCAGCTCTGGCACAGGTCAGTTCAGTCAACCAGTCTTTAAGGTGTAAAGAAAACAACATCGGTCCGTGACCTTGGCAGCATAGTCTTCACGCTTCACTGAACTTAGTTTCAACTAAGATTCTCCATTCAGGGTCGGCAATGTCAAGGACACTCGGAGATGAAACCCGTTTTATTTTCATTGGGATTGAAATTTAGCTTGCAAAATAAATAAAAATTACGATCCCGTTATGAACCGGTTTCTTCTTATTTTCTTCAGAAGGCTGGCCTTATTTCCAACCTCGACTTATACACGGGTTACCGATTTTGGAAGGATATTTGGTTTAAAAATGGGGGGTCGGGTTATACACGAGTATATACGGTAAGTTCATATTTTCATATTTTGATCTTTATGTTAATTTCACAAAACACATGAAATTTTTTTATAACTCATAACACATATACCTTTACTTAAAACTTTATTTCAGCTAATGCGAACATTTGACAACGTTTACGACATCTTCTGCACAATGAGCGTTGGCGAACAAATGAAGATTATAGCTGAGTCGAGACAGATTCGGTTAAAGAAAAACAGTGTCGCAAAGAAAGAATCAGCAGTTTTGGAGGTAATTCTTCAAAATACTATATAAACAAAAAAAAACTGTTCACGTTTAAAGAAAAAAATTCAGAGTTTAAAGAGAAGCAGCTCTTATTTTACCTTTGTTCTCCTTTTAACTTTCTTCAAGAGGGATGGGGCTGGGTAGCCCAGCCGGTAAGGAGCTTGCATGTGAAAGGTGGTTCAATATATTAAAGCATTACAAGCATAGATATCATAATTAAAGTATTAGATTGGCTGATCACATGACCTCCAATGCTAACGACGGGACGCGCATGGAGGCTTTTTTTGGGGGGCATAATGGCCAGTGTTGCTGCCACTTTAAGGAGAAAAATACTACGAAATAATACCATTTAATTCTAAAATTACAAAAAAAAAATACTAGAAAGAATTTAAAGTAACTAAAAATATTCCAAAATGCAGCTAGTATTTTTACGATAATTTTTTGTAATTTTAGAATAATTCTAAAATAAATTCTAAAATTAAGTTAAAAGTTTAGTTATAAAGTTTCAAGAGTATATTTGTATTTTAGAATGATTCTAAAATTACAAAAAAATATCGTAAAAATACTAAGTGCATTTTGGACTTTAACTTTAAATCCTTTTTTAATATTTTGTTTGTAATTTTAGAATTAAATGGTATTTTTTCTCCTTAAAGTGGCAGCAACACTGGCCATTATGCCCCCAAAAAAGCATCCATGCGCGTTCCGTCGTTAGCATTGGAGGTCACGTGATCAGCCAATCTAATACTTTAATTATGATATCTATGATTACAAGCTACTATTAAACAACCAGTAACTTTTTTTAAGAGTAGAAAATTGGATACATGTCACATAGTTTTGCCTTTCCTTTGCATCACATCATTGGGAGATCGTTAATGAAAGAAGTAATTTTTACATTTTAAGGATAAATTCTGCCAGTTAAAGCCTAGATCCAATTTAACCAAGTTCAGTTAAGCCCACTGTACTGTGAAAAAAAAAATCTTAACAATTCAAACACATTTTCCAATTGTCTCCTTATTTAGATTGCTGCGGATAAATGCAGATCCTCTCCGAGTAAAAAACCTAAATTATCATCTGCCACCATGAAAGCCTTAGAAAGAAAAAGGTAATTTGTTTGAATCTTTTTCAGGTGTAATCCTTTCTTATTATAGCAATATCTGTATGTTTGAATGTCTCACAAAGTTTTTTTATTTAGTACATTGGTTCCCAACCGGTGGTACGCGGGAAAATTTCAGGTGGTACACATGAGTGATGTGAGCAACATGATGCTGTTAATAGGGGGCTGGGGAGCCCAGTCGGTTAGGCACTCGCCTAGCATGCGAAAGGTCCCAGGTTCGGGTCCGGGCATCGCCAAAATAACTGCCGACCTATAAACGGCCCGTGCAGCCAAAAATGTCCGACGAATAATACCCCGTGTAGAGGGAGTGCACGTTAAAATACGCTCCAAAGTCCCAACGCTGCGTACGATGTCGCCCTTAACGGTTGCATTGGGTGCCTATTCAGGTGTCGGCTCGTCACTTGACTGGTTCTAAAATACGACGCCCGTCGCCAATAGCCCTCGTGTAGCTCTAGTGCGATGATAATTCAAACTAAACTAAACTAAACTGATGCTGTTAATAGCATCTGTACGCATGAGCAGTGAGCACTCGCATACATTACTCATTATTTTTAAAAACGTTAACCTTATTGAAAAAGAAATCCTTAACTAACTTCAGGATCGGATGTAAAACATAGTACCCTTTGCCCTTCCGGCAATCTATGCTATTTTTGATGTCATTTGTTACAAGTAACTTGTGTAAGAGTGGATTTTCTGAACTCTTGTACATAAAAAAATATAGATCTATAGGTAATAAATAAAACTGTTAATACCATTTTAACATTTTTATTTCTCCTTTATTATAAGCATGTTAAATAAACAAATATCTAACCATTAAATATGAAGTTTTCTTAGAAATTTAAATCAAAAAGCAGTTGAAGACTTTTAGAAGGGTAAAAAATTATACGTTTATTAAAATATTTAAGTCTGGTGGTACCCCAAAATTTCTCAAAAAGTCAAGTGGTACGCAGGTGCAAAAAGGTTGGGAAACCCTGATTTAGTAAATGACACTGTAACATTATTATTGAAAAAATACTATTTAGATCTGTTTGTCCAAAATTGCTATGTAATTCCTTAGATTATCTTGTCCTACTGTAGTGTAACACTAAAATGAAGATTAGTTAATACGGAAAACTTAACAGTTTAAATGTAAAATTTGAATATTGACACTATTATTTACTTAATTATTTACATCTCATGTATTATTTTCATATCGTATGTATTTTTTCATAATTTAATATTTTAATCTCCTCTTAATTATTTCACTCATTACATCAGTAATTATCCCTCATTATTTGTTTTTTATGATGTATTTTCATCACTTGTGATGGTTACACATCAGATATAATTATTTATATCAATGACTTATTTTCAAATGTAAATTTAAATATGAATTATTTTTTTATCTGTAATTATTTTCATCATCATCATGTAATTATTTCATCACCCATCATCTTGTAATTATTTTCATCATCATCATGTAATTATTTTTCATCATCATCATGTAATTATTTTGCATAATAATAATAATAAAAGTGTGGTCATTTAATACATAAAGGATATATTATGTTTATTTTTTAGTCATTTAAAATAAGAATTTTTTTTGGAAAAATGTAATTAACAAGGAAACTAATTGTTAATAACAACATTCTTTGAAACAAAGTATCTATATATTTTTTGTTAATGAAGGAAAGTGGTATAAATTGTTTAATTTGTCCGATTTGAATCTCTATGACCATTAAGCATGCAGAGAAGCTTTGTTATTGTATTTATACATAATTTATTTGTTACACCTAATTTTATCTAAACTTATTTTTTTTTTCAATATTATATAGATATAATGTGTTTACATACTTTAAATAAAAACTAAATTAATTGTTAAGATGGATGTTCAGTCATTGGTTAGTCTCATTGAGCTAATGCCTTAGTTTTGAAATCACAAGCTTTGAGAAAGTATTACTTTTTTATGTACATATTTTTTCACTGGGTATCAGAAGCGTCGTAACAGCAAAAATAAACAACTTTTAGAGGAAAATAGCATTCTGTTACTTACTACCGGATGGCCCAGCGGATAGTGTTTGAAACAAATGAAAAAATAAAAACAAATAAGAGACATGAGAAGAATTTAATGACGTTTATTGAATGGACATATTGGGCAATTTATGATAAAGAGGTTCGAAGCGCCCGCCATCTTTAACAAGGACAGCAGTTAGGCGGTTCTCGAATACAACCTTACTCCATACTCCTTACAAATGCCTTCCTCCATACTCCTTTTGTTTGACCAATTCTTTTCGTGGGAAGCTTTTTTTAGCTTTTGTGAGAAGTTCCACAAAAATAATTGGCCAAACAAAAGGAGTATGGAGGAAGGTATGGGTATGGAGAATGGTTGGATTCGAGAACCGCCTAACTGCTGTCCTTGTTAAATATGGCGGGCGCTTCGAACCTCCTTATCATTAATTGCCCAATATGTCCATTCAATAAACGTCATTACATTCTTCTCGTGTCTCTTATTTGTTTTTATTTTTTCATTTGTTTCAAACACTACCCGCTGGGCCACCCGGTAGTTGATAAATAAAGTTTTTAAATAGTGCCACAATCTTCAGAATGTTTTGGAGTGATTAAAACTTAAAATCTTTTAATAAAATTTTCCTTTAAATTTGTTTTATGACGATTCTCATACTTCGTGAAAAAATGCTTAACACGAAAAATCCATACCTTTATAGAAGTTGTGATTTTTAAACTAATGTCGTAGCTCTATAGAACTGATCATCCCTCTTAAATCAAAATTTTACTAAAAATGTAATAACTTTTTTTTTTTAGATCTTCCATTCATAGCAGAACTTATATTGTAGAAGATATGAAACGGAACAAATCAAGGTACAATTACAGTCCCTGGACAAATTATTAGACACACTGCAAGATTTCATGTATCAATCAATGATGAACAAAATACCTTTAAAAGGACATTTGTGTTCCTAAACTTCAGCTATTGAGTAGAAAATACTATCTGCTAAACTTAATACATGTATCGACATCTTTTTTAATGATATGGCATTCTTTGGTATGTTTTCATCATTACTAAAAAATTCAGTGCGTCTAATAATTTGTCCAGAGACTGTATAGTGTATATGCTTGGTTATTTTTTAGTAAATAATTAAAAGTAATGTTTATCTTTTGTACAAGATTTATACTAGAAATAAAATAGCATATAACAACCTTTTAATATTGTAAAGCCTTATTTTATTCATATACTTTTTGAATTTCTTGAATGCAGTTTATAAATGAAATTTTGTTTATTTTTAGTAACTAAAAATTTATGAAAAACTATTGCTTTAGTTTTATATGAAATTTTGTCTATGTCTACCATTTTTTAAATATTTTTTTTAAAAAAAGCTTTACTCAAGGAATAATATATTTTCTTAATGATGAGAGTACTTATGTAGAGAACTGACTATTAATTAAATAAATGTGAATAATAACTAATGAATCATTAGCCTTAATCTAGTTGTTCAAGCTCTATAAATTAAATTTCTCTTTATTAAGGTTAACTTCGGGCAGAGTTGAATAAAGTTACTTATTTTCCTTTTAACAACGTAAACTTTATTGAAACATATAGTTAAATATGACTAGATAGAGAACCACAACAGTTTTTAATTCAGCGAAAAAAAAAAACGAAGTAGCGATTCAAAAGCTTTTAAAGATCGCACAACAACAAAAACATCATCAGGCAAGGGTATTTAAGCCCCGCTATGGCAGAAACGCCCTCACTTAGAAATTACGTCACACCAATCACCGACTGCTAGCGGATGCGATCACCCCGTTACATCACAAGGCGAATCGCGCAGCCGATGACGGTGTGATGAATAAATTGAAAGAATCTGCATATTGCTCGTGAGTGCAGGTTGGGGAAAATACATGGTTTTCCCTAACACTCTTGAAAAGAATTTACTGCGTAACTGTAGTGTTGTAGAATTTAATATATATTTATTTTTTAGAGTAAGTTCCAACAACAATTCTCTATCTCGTGTCCTATCCCCATCCCGTATATACAAGACTTCTGTTGGAACACCAGTTAAAAGAAAAACCAAGAGTAAGTACTGACACACAGTTAAAATATTTGATTGGAATTTACCATCATTAAATAAACCATGATTCATACTTGCCAACATGTATGGTTTAGCGGTACAATGTACGGATTTTCAGTGTATTGTAAGATTGTACGGACAATGAGAATATTGTACGGTTTTTTAAAGAAATATTGATTTTTTAATTTTAAAAATAACGGATATTTTTTTTCGACGTCTAGGATCCGATCCTTTTGTCGATCCGTTCATTTGAACTCGTTCACTCTGGACCGACCCATTACCAGCGCGCTCGGAACGAGTTTGTTCGGTC
This sequence comes from Oedothorax gibbosus, assembly GCA_019343175.1. Lineage (NCBI taxonomy): Eukaryota > Metazoa > Arthropoda > Arachnida > Araneae > Linyphiidae > Oedothorax > Oedothorax gibbosus. The sequence goes on along the minus strand of JAFNEN010000986.1, from coordinate 12,600 downwards.
TGTAACAGGTACTTTCATTCGACGTAGAGGATCCGAACAATAGTTCCCTTTGTGGATCCGTTCATTTGGACCCGTTCACTCCGGACCGACCCATTTTTAGCGGTAGTGCACTTGAATTGGAATGAGTTAGTTATTGTTTCGTTTCGTTTGTAAGCATGTTCGGTAGCGCGCTTGAATTGGAATGAGTTTGTTATTGTTTCGTTTCTTTTGTAAGCATGTGAATTCCGCTTTGGTTTATATTCTTGTATTATTTAAACGATGTCCGCCTCAGGAAGTCGGAAAACTAAACAGTATAATCAAGTTTTTTTGGACTCTTATACAAAACAATTCCCATGTATCAGAATTTCTCGGAAAAGACCCAATTTCGCTTTCTGCACTGTTTCTGCTTGTGATGTTAAAATTGCTCTTGGTGGATTAACTTTAAGTGACATTAAAAATCACATAAACTCTAAGAAACACGCTGATTTTACTAAAAGTGTTGAAAAAACATCTAAAATTGGAATTTTGTTTAGTTCTGGTGTAAACGATAGTGAAATTATAAATGCGGAATGTTTGTTTACTTGCTTTATTTTGGAACATAACAAAAAAACAAGGACCCAATTTCGTAACGTATTGTCAGATGAAAGATTAGAAGACATTTTATTCACCAAAAGTTTACAAAAAGGGTTCCGTTTTGAACAAAAGTTTGACAAAGAATTTTTGAAAAAAGCTAAATATGCCACTTACAATTGTTTGAACTCCTAAAAAAACAGAAAAGAACATTTACCATAGGTACAAATGACTGTTGTAAATTTTGTGAAATATGTGTTATGAAATGTGTCATTTAATATATACATTATTCTTTTAAGTGATTTTATTTCCAACCATTAATCAAAGTTTAGAAGATGCATGTTTTGCAAAAATAGCTGAAATATCATGCTAAAATCGTAATAAAATATAAAAAAAATGCCCTGGCTCAAAGGGGCACTGACCGTCGCGACTCTGGGGATGGCATAGCTACTTCGAACCCCCTAACTGAAATTGTAAGGTTTTCAAAATCCCAATGTTGGCAAGTATGCGGCATTATTCAATCATGCCATCATTAGAACAGTCATCAATTTACCATAATTAAATTCAATCAACTGCTGTATCAACCAAAAAATATCCGTTTGCTGTTTAAAAAAAAAAATTAAGGGTACTGCACAATTGTTATTTTTTAGTTGACTTGGCTTACCTAAAAAGTCTTTGCTTATCTATGTATTGTAACCTTATCAATCATAATTCTTTTTGTTTTTAATCTCTTTACTTCCAGAAAAAATCCTTCAAATATATTCTTAATTAAGTTGCATACTTAAAAGAATGTTCTGCGAATTTTGAAAAAATGTAACATTTTCTGGGGAGCACATCAATTTATTGGAATTGGAGGTTTTGAGTGGGAAAACGTACAGATATTTTTGTGCTACGAATAAACAAATAAGCTTGCCTTGCATGGCAAAGATCCAGGTTTGGTCCGCGGCATTGCCAAAATTGCTGCTTACTTATAAACAGTCACTGCAGTAAAAAAAAAGTCGGTCAAATTCCCTGTACAGAGTGCACATTGAATATGCTCCTGACACTGTCTATGGGCTGGGGAGCCCAGTCGGTTAGGCAATCGCCTAGCATGCGGAAGGTCCCAGTTTCGGGTCCGAGCATCGCCAAAATAACTGCCGACCTATAAACGGCCCCTGACACTGTCTATGGGCTGGGGAGCCCAGTCGGTTAGGCATTCGCCTAGCATGCGGAAGGTCCCAGTTCCGGGTCCGGGCATCGCCAAAATAACTGCCGACCTATAAACGGCCCGTGCAGCCAAAAATGTCCGACAAATAATACCCCGTGTGGCGGGAGTGCACGTTAAATATCCTTCAAAGTCCTAACTCTGCACGCTATGTCGCCCTTAACGGTTGTGTTGGGTGCCTACCAAGGTGTCGGCTCGTCACTTGATTGCGGTTCTAAAATACGACGCCCGTCGCCAATAGCCCTCGTGTAGCTCTAGTGCGACGATAATTCAAACTAACCCAACCTGACACTGTCTATGAGGTCACACTTATAAGTTGCTTTGGGTGCTTACTCAGGCTGTCCCCAATGGTCCTCATGTAGCTTTAGTGCTTAGATAGTCCCTCAACAATTCTGTTCGTGTAAAATTCCTGGTATTTTCATCTTGCAAAATCACTGTTATTTTTGTCTCTGTGAAAATTCTGTATAATGGAATTAAGTATAGATATAATAGTTAGTCTCTGTTCATAGAAATATATGCGTTATAAAATACATCCATATTTTCAGGTCTCTGCAAGCCCTCATGGAAATGAGAGTGAAAGTGAAAAGTTTCTGTGCCTTTTGCAAAGAATATTTGTACTTAGTAAACTAAGATGGGTTGAATTTCTAATATTTTGATATTTATATACATGTTGCACAAAATGCAAGTTTTATATTTAACATAGTCTTTGATTTTTTTAGTGTAATTTTCTATATCACGTTCTGTTTATGAAATAAAATATTTATTTAACCTTCAACTGATTAATTGCTTTAATTTGAATGTATCTACATTTTTCTAATGTAGTCTTTTTCTGTTTCTTTTTCACTAACTTTTTAAATTATGTAATTGGACTTCTGCAGTTACTTTTACTTTAAACATGGGAATAATAAGTTTTGTTTAAATAACTGTCTAAAGTATTTTGAATAACAGATTTAAAAATCTAAGTTTAAGTTGGTGAGCTATACATACTTTTTGTTGGAGGAAAACCTATTACATTTTTTTTTATAAACGAAATAAATAATTATTTTAATAAAATAAAGTTATGATAAAAGCTTCAAGATGCTGATAATCACTCAATGGCCCTCCAATTTCTACCTCCAGAGATTTTTTTAGTAGTCAATACTCGCCTTATTAATTTGAATCCTATTCAAGTGATCAGTTTGACACTTGAGAGTTGGCACCCATTAATAACCATCAAACACAGTGTCAGTCGCAGTTTACGCTGACGGTCTAGACATACTACCATGAAATATTTTTACTCGCTACAGTGGCAGTTCTTCAGTACCAAAAAGAATCGATGTATTGTAAGATGTGTGAACATTCTTTAATTGGAAATTTGAAGACAAAAGGGTTAATGTGCATCCTCTCAAAACATAGTATCTGGTATACTATCTTCCTTCTTTGATATGAAGTCGTTTCATGAGGATGAGCCCGCCACCAACCCCTTACTCCGCCAAACTAACTTCTTGATGGTAGAGCAAGTACTAACATCTGCTTTGAGGTCCTCGATAGTATCTGGTATACTATCTTCCTTCTTTGATACGAAGCCGTTTCATAAGGATGAGCCCGCCACCAACCCATTACTCCACCAAACTTTCTCTTGATAATAGAGCAAGTACTAACTCTGCTTTGAGGTTCTCGATAGTATCTGGTATACTATCTTCCTTCTTTGATATGAAGTCGTTTCATAAGGATGAGCCGCCACCAACCCATTACTCCACCAAACTTTCTCTTGATAATAGAGCAAGTACTAACTCTGCTTTGAGGTTTTCGATAGTATCTGGTATACTATCTTCCTTCTTTGATATGAAGTGTTTCATAAGGATGAGCCCGCCACCAACCCCTTACTCCACCAAATTAATTTCTTAGTAGTAGAGCAAGTACTAACATCTGCTTTGAGGTCCTCGAGCCGGTAAGTCCCTTGCCTTGCATGCGAAATCTTCTATTTCGGGCCCAAATATTGACAAAATAGCAGAAGACCTATACACAGTCTGTGCGGCCAAAAAGTCACCTATACACAGGCTGTGCGGCCAAAAAGTCACCTATACACAGGCTGTGCGGCCAAAAAGTCACCTATACACAGGCTGTGCGGCCAAAAAGTCGGGCGAATTCCCCGAGTAGAGGGAGTACTCATTAAAATATACTCAAAGTTCCGACGACGCTGCGTACGATGGCGCTCCTAAGGAATGCGTCGTTATCTACTCGGATGTCGGCTCGTCAATTGACGGTGGTTCACATTCGGCTCGCCAATAGCCCTCGTGTAGTGCGATGATAATTTAACCTAACCTAACCACGACCCTGCGTGTGATGTCGCTCTTAAAAAAAATGCGTTGGAGTGGGAAAAAAGTGCATTATGTACAGATGTCCTGCCATTTGACTGTGGTTCTCAATTTCGTCGCCAATAACTCTAGTTTAGTTCTAGTGTGACGATAATTCAACTTGACTCTGTTTTTAATTAGTACAGTCCAAACCAAATGGTTCGGGGCCGTGGGGAGCCTAGTGGTTAAGATCTCGGGATCGGAAGGTCCCGCGATGGAGTCTCGACACCTCTGAATGCCCACCGAGTATATGCGGAGTACGTGCTCGTTAAATCTGTTGGGTCCGAAAGTCCTGTGGTCGGTCATTGCGCAGTTTACCTCGGGTTCAGGTCCCTGGAGACAAGGCGCGAATCCAGAGTTCTTCCATAGGGGGGTTTATCCGGATTTTTTTCTGGGGGGGGGGGGGGGATTTTTTTAAATATAATTTTTAATACTCAATTTTTAATAAATCATTTTTTAATCATTCACAATTTTAATTAAATAATTAATCTTGGCAACTCTTTTCAAATATTTACTTGTTTGAAACTATTATTTATTAAAGACGTCTTTCTTTTATAGATGATTTGATATTAAAACAAATGAAAAAAAAAAAGTGTACAAAATGTTTTAATAATTTATATAAAATATCAAAGCCCCTTAAGAGAGTAATCTCATATGTTTAAAAATGCAATGTGCAAAAATTTATTAATTTTCATAAGAAGATCTGAAATTTAGCAATATGAATTTATTTTAACGTAAGTATAAACTCGGGTATTGCGTTTATTCATAAAAGTATTTTTAAGTTTATTAAGATTTTTTAGTTTATTAATCGTATAAAAACCTAAAACGCAATTTTAGATTAAAAAAAAGCTCATATATTAGCATAAAAATGGCACAAAAAGCTCATTTTCATACGAAACACGTTTAATTTTTCGAAATCTAAACAAAGCATTTCAATGTTGAAGTAGAAAATTTACATTTATTTTGCCGAAGTGTGACATGATATTTTAAATATTGTATAAGTATACATATACAAATTTTATGCAGCAATTAAAGTAAAAAATCTAATTTTCTTTGTTTAATTTTGCTGAATCTATCAATAATTTTCTGGACATCCAAAGGGAGATATCTCTGTGTATATGTAAAACTGCTAATCCTGTTAAATGATCATGGGTCATATTGCCTCTTAGCCAAGTCTTCAGCCTTCTTAAAGTTGAAAAGCTTCTTTCTGCTGAAGCAATAGTATAACAGGAAGAACACTTAGAAAATTTAATATTTGATTTATGAGAGGAAAAATATCTTCATCGCATTGGGCAAGGGCTTCCAAGGCGGATTTTTTTAAATTATTATTATCATTTATTGGTTTAATTTGTTTTATAAACACATACAAATCAAAAATTGTGATTTCCAATCACTGTAGGAGAATCTAAAAATCCCGCCGATTGGTGCTTTTGCCGCGAGGGTCTCAGAAGATTAGTTACTACGGCTGCCATTTTAAAAAATCAATACAAAAAAATCTGATTCTTGTATTTTAATACGTAATGAATAAGCATACAAAATTACTCTTTTTCGGCAAATTAAAAAAAAATCTTAGGGGGAGGGGGTAATTACCCCCCGCTGGATCCGCCGCTGCTGGAGACTATTTCCCTCCCCTTCGGGGACATGTCTAAATTGTAGAGGTGGCGATTGATGGCAGCATCGATCTGTCTTGTATGTGTGTGTATGTCGTGTCCGTCCTTCTTGACGAAGGTTTATAAGCGGGTCTTTGTGACCAAGCACACAAGCCTTAAAAGATATGTCTACCAACCAACCAACCCAACCAAATGACTCAACTGTACAAGGAGGACGAATTCAATCCTAGGATCTCTCTGTCTGAATACCAACGGCTAACCAACTAATTTCTTACTCGCGTGCTTAACAATGGATTCGGCATGTAAATTCCAAACGATCCATAATGATCAATGAGTGCAATCAATTTCCGGATGGGTGCATTTTTGGTGAAAACGGCTCATCTTATTTACGGGCCGTTGAACCAGAAATGGTCGCTTGTTACGAGAGATTACCTTTTATTACAGAACCGTGAGGCATAACTAGGGAGGTTTCAATGAGATCGGGGTGCTGTTCTGTTACAAATCCATGCTAAAGCTGGTTGGCAAGTGAAGGCACTGGTTTCTTTTGTATGGGCAAAGGGTATGGGGTGGGGAGCCCTGTCGGTTGGTTGGTTGGTAGACATATATATTCAGGTTTGTGTGCTTGGTCAGCGACCCGCTTATAAACCTTCGTCAAGTAAGACAGACACAACAGACAACACACACACATAAGTGGATCCATCTAATTTTTAGAGACAGAGGCCAACTAGAGGATCCCCAGAATTGGCTTGTCACCCCCAGAGGTATTGATTTGGTATGGGAACTTAGAGGACTTTCGGACCCAACAGATTTAACGAGCACGTACTTCGCATATACTCGGTAGGTCTTCAGTGGTAGCCATGTCGGTAAAACACTTGTCTTGCATGCGAAAGGTCCCAGGTTCGGGTCTGGGTATTGTCAAAATAACTGATGACCAATAAACGGCAGTGGAGGATGCGGAGCCAAAAAATGTCCGACGAATATTATTCCGAGTAGAGGGAGTGCACGCAAAGAGTTCTATAGTAGGGTAGAGGAACGACTCGTACTGAGCTGCCATCGGCAGCCATGGCTCACTACGGAGCCCCAATAGAGTGGCAAAAGTGCTAGTTAATTTATAATTTTGATACTGAGAAAGGAAGTACACCCAGGCCAAAGGCGGGAATCGAACCCGGACCTGTTACAGTGCGCGGACTGCTATCATTATGGCCTGCGATCGAAACCACCGGCCATCGGGCCCCACATGCCACCTTATATTGTCTCCGTGTTGGTCCATGGTGCTGCTGCCAGGTTCAGACTCTACCCTACTAGAACTCTTTGAGTGCACGTGCTTCAAACGATGCGTATGATTTCGCGTTTAAAAAGTGGCGTTAGGTGTTTACTCTTGTGTCACCTTACTGTGGTTCTAAATTATGACGCCCGTGGCCAACAGCCCTCGTGTAGCTCTAGTGCGACGTTATTCAAACCTAACCTGTAATATAGGTTCAAGCAGGTGCTTGTCCGATTATTTCGCGCCAAAGCTGCATACAATGAACTGAAAAAATAAAAATTGAATTTATATCAGCTTCGGTTATTAGATTTTTTGTTGTTGGTAAGTCCGACATCGAAGTTTTTTTTTGCTTTGATTGCTCTATACTTTGAATTTTAATTGTATGTTGAAATTATTTTATTTATATTTGAATCTATTGAATGAAAAAAACCGTTACTGAACGATGCTATTTGAGTTATTAGGCGCTCCTGTTTTTTTTACATCCAACAAATGACAGCCCCATTGTGTACAATATTCCATAACAATCGAACACAACGATAGAAGGAAGGAAGTGAAACATGGACCATCCCTCTACACATTACGCAATATACGGACACAATCATTAGTTCTAAAAGAAAACGTGTTCGAATATTGTGCGTTATGCCCGTAAAGGTCAGAATATGTTGTAGATGCTTGGCAGGAAAAAGAGTGAAGCCGTCTGAAAGTCGCCAACTCAATTGCGTAGTACAGTAGAACTTCAATTATAGGAAGCATTGGTGAGTACCTAAATTTTTTTGGGGAAATATCCATCCTTCCTATTTATAACTGTCGTCTTTGTTAGATGTCATGCCTAGATTTTTTTTTGACCTATTAAAACAAATTACTAAGCAGGGCCGGATTTTAAGATTTGCCGCCTGTAGGCTACGATTTGACGCTCCAGTCAAAATTTTCTCCCAATTCGGGGAAAGGTAGTTGGTTAGCTAGCTGTAAAATAGGGTAGTATGTGTTTTTTAAAATAGATACACATATTATAATCATCTAAGTACCTTTACACACTAAATTGAAAACGAAATAGGTGAATTTCTTTCAACTGTTCTACTATTTGTCTCTCAACTTCGAAATCCGGGAGGAAGGGGTGCACTTGCCCTCGCAGCGACCATGTTTGCTACGAAATATTTGAACTATATATACGTTTACGGTGTACGCATTAATGTAAAATTATTTGCCGCTTGAATTGGTCGTAAAATTTGCCGCCCCCAAAAAATTCGCCACTCTAGGCTACAGCCTACTTAGCCTATTTAGAAATCTACCCCTGTACTAGGCATGACAACCAACAAAGACGGACAGTAACAGATAGGCAGGGTATAAAAAAAATATGTCGCATATAAACTTTTCTTCTAACTAAACTGCTTTTGTTTTATGTGCTCATCTTATTTATGCAAATTGTGTTTTGAATATATAATTTAATAAACTTTTTCTGAAGACCTACCGAGTATATGCGGAGTACGTGCTCGTTAAATCTGTTGGGTTCGAAAGTCCTGTGGTCGGTCATTGCGCAGTTTACCACGGGTACAGGTCCCTGGAGACTATTTCCCTCCCCTTCAGGGACATGTCTAAATTGTGGAGGTGGCGATAGATGGCAGCATCTGTCTTGTGTGTGTGTATGTCGTGTCCGTCCTTATCTTGACGAAGGCTTATAAGCGGGTCTTTGTGACCAAGCACACAAGTCTGAAAATATATGTCTACCAACCAACCAATAAACTTTTTCAATAATGTATATAATTCAACATGGCTTCTAATAGAACATGCTGTATTATCGTTTGAGTATAAACTGAATATTATATGTATTATTATTTGGATTTGGTTGTTGACGAATGAAACTAGAACTACATGATACAATAGCCCAACAATATACTAGGAACAAAGAGTTCTATAGTAGGGTAGAGACTAAACCTTTCAACAGCAAGATGGAACAACACGGAGACAATATAGGGTGGCATGTGGGGCCCGATGGCCGAGTGGTTTTTTCGCAGGCCATAACGCTAGCAGTCCGCGCGCTGTAACGGGTGCGGGCTCGATTTCCTCTTTGACTGCTGTATTATCTTTAGTATAAATATATAATTATATTATTTTGGACTTTGGTGTGAGCAGTGGAACAGCATACGATCGTCTACAATAGAACATATACTAGGAAGTAATTGATTAAAATATACCCTTTTTTTCTGAAACACTCTATTTATCCACATAAACGTATAAAAATTTCGTAAACCACCCCGTGGGGTAACAACAATTGATTCAGAACTAGTGATTAGTTTCTGCCCTTTAACTATTCAAAAGGGGAAAAAACGAAAATTTCCAATGCCTGCTATACCAATTTGACCTCTAGAAAATACGTCCGTAGCACGAGTCGGTATAGACATTTTTCAGTCTTTACTAGCATTTATCAAATCACCCAAGCGAGGCACTTTTGGAAAACTCCGAAAAATAATTTTAAAAATGTTTTGTGAAGCGCGGCGAAAATATTTAGAAGAACAAGAAAAGTCGCATTCAGAACAATGGCTTTAACCCTAAATGACGTTCTGTGAATCGCGAACATTTTACAATTAAAAATTGGCATCAGGAAATAAAAGAAGTCAAAATATTTTGCTTATAAAAAGTGTCGAACGCTGATCTTGTTCTCAAATGTAAGTTGCATTTTATTACAATTATTTTTAGTTAAATTATTAAATTTTGGGTTATTTAAAGTAAATGGCTTTCAAGCAGTAAAATTATATTTTAATATTTCTCATATTATTATTGGCTTGTTACACGTGACGTAAATCATTCCTGCTTTCATTCATGTATTTTGATGGTGGTTAGGTGATTGGTGGTATGACAAGTTAAGCTCCGCTCACTGCATAATTACCTAATTGATAATTCACTCCTGGCGAGCTGTTGCCACTCAATATGTGAAACAAGACAATTGTCATCATATCTAAGCTTTAAAAATATATTTTATAGAGGAAAAACAAGTTTATTTTTCTACTCTTATTTGAGCTTCCTTACGCTAAGTTGATGACGTTAAAAGTGGAAGATTATTGCTTTGTCTGTCCGTCTGTCTGTCTGGGGTCTCATGTCTGTCACACGCACTTTTACAGCTTTGGAGCATATGCAAAGCATGTTCCAGCTTTGGAGCATGTTGGCAAATTAAAGCTGGTTGTGAAACTAGCGTTTATTCCAAATCCCCGAAAAAAAGCATGTTAAAGACTCGAAGATAAACCTGCACAAATGTATATTAAGTCATCAAAGCAAATTAATTAATTTAGTGTCACTTTAACTGAATTACAATGATTACGTTATCGTTATTACGTCTATAAGCTTCGGGATTTTCATACCTTACTATTTTATTCCTAATTTAAATCAAAAGCCCATTCATTGTTATGCATAAACTTTTTTCAGATTATTTCCTCTTTTTTTGTTGTCTAACTGCAATGTTTAGTTATTAAAGAGTAGTAAATATAATTAGAATTTATTATGAAATAGTCTCGCAATGATGCAATGCATTGTACACTCTTAAAACAAAAGAGTGAAATTCACTCCTATAGGAGAAGTGCATTTTCGGCACCGGAAAGGAGTGGAAATTAACTCAGATTGAGTTACCGCTCGTTTTAAGAGTGTAGGACGCAAATTGTTTTCTTTTATTTCTTTTACCCGCTCCGAAAAAGAGTGAAATTCACTCCTATAGGAGAAGTGCATTTTCGGCACGGAAAGGAGTGGAAATTAACTCAGACTGAGTTAAAACCGCTCGTTTGTTTTAAAAGTGTACCTATTTCTAAATTGGAGTCAGTTACTATTTAAAATTTCTGGGTATCCAAATGTTTCCATAAATGTTAACTACACTGTAAAAGTATTATAGTATTGTTTTTACAGAAAAAATCTGTTTGTATTAAATGAATAATTTGTAATTTTAACGTAAAAGCTATAACAGACAAATTGTAAAGAAAAACGAAACTCTACTTCACTCCGAAAATCGAACCCCGGTCACCCCAATGACAGGCGGAGATACTAACCACAATACTACCGAGGAATCAGGCCTGTGTGGTAATTTTTTTTCACCTGATGCAAGTCTTTAAAATCCTGCCCCACACAAACTCCAAGTCCAGCAACTTCAAAATTTAAACTTGCTCTAAAATTCTGTTCATTTTTTTTCCAAGAAAAAGGAATATTGAATTAAATTGAAATGACAATCCTATCTTCGTTTTGTAATTTAATTTTGGGTGGGGGGAAGGGAGGACTGTGATTGTATGTTCCTTTTGTGGTGACAGAAATAAAGCGGAGTCGATAAGCAATGAAACGGAGAAGTTATATTTTTATTTCTATTAATATTGTTTTTAGAAAATACGTAGGCTATATCGCGCCACAGATGCGTGGAGAAGTTGAACTTTAAGGGCCTTTAAGAGTATGGCAAAGTTTCGGTTAGGTTAGTTTGATTATCGTCACACTAGAGCTACACGAGGGCTATGCGACGGCGTCGTATTTTAGAACCACAGTCAGTGAGCGAACCTGAATAGGCACCAACGCAACCGTTAAGGCACATCGTACGCAGCGTCAGACTTTGAAGGATATTTAACGTGCACTCCTTACACGGGTATTATCGTCGGACATTTTGGCTGCACGGGCCGTTTATAGGTCGCAGTAATTTTGCGATGCCCGGACCACACGGGACTTTCGCATGCTAGGCGAGTGCCTACGACTGGCTCCCCACCAAAGTTCGACAGCACGACGTGTCTGGCAGTATTGATCATTAACTTTTAACAATATTTTCTAAAACAAAGGTAAAAATGCGCGCTCAGAAAAGGGGATAACTTAACTTACATTTTACCTACCTTTTGCCTCCGGTATACCTTTAAATCGGCCGTCGGTTAACTCTAGCGGGTATGCATACATTTAAAGTATATGAAAACACAGTCTAATCGGATACATTTAATTAGTGAAAAATAACATAGGTCTGGGGGCCATGTTCTCTTGGACTACCTAGTTTTGCTCCTTTTGAGCCTTGCTCGCTATGAATAGTCTACGTCTGTTTACTTTTATACAAGGGAGTTATAAATATATGTTTAATTTTGCACAGATTTTGTAAATGCGAAAAATGGTTTCTGTCTGTTTCTTTAATCACTAACAATAAGTACTTATTGCTTTAAAAAAATTAATAGTAGGGCGGGGGATTGCTCAAACTCGAAAGTGCCTTGCACAATAAAAAAAAGTTTTATTTAAAACCGCTTATTTTAAGGGAAAAAGACCTGTATTTTCCGTAATTAAATATTTTTGCTTCAAAATAAATAGATTTTTAACAGTGCAACTTTAATTAATAACTTTGTTATTACGGTTTGTTTGAGAAAGGGAGTTTATACAATTGCCACTGAATATGTTAAAAAAGCTAAAGGTACCGTTCTTGAGGAAAAATGAGCACGCTGGACCGCGGGTCTCCAAACCGGTGCGTATCGTGGTTCCTCTCTTGAATGTTTCCATTTGTCCCCCGCTGCATTTCTCCTTTGGATCCTACAAGAACAAAACCAAAAATCTCCCCTTAGTTCGTTTCTTCAGACCTCCCTAACTGATTACTTGAACTAGTAAGTGCAAATTGACACACCGAATTCGATAGATTTAAGTGCGTATCGT